>PVLD010015909.1:0-46871 GCA_004027595.1 Dinomys branickii | reverse complement strand
GGCCTGTTGGAGTTGTTTCATTTCGGATGCAATCGTTTCATAACTTGCAGGTATGTGATTTCCTGGTTCCCCTGTATCCTCACATTGAAAACTTGTTCTGGGTGGGGTTGAGTTTTGAGACTGCGTTTTGTTCCTCTGTTTTCCCATTTTTGGGTATCAGATTCAAAATGTGGAGCTATAAATTCCACAGACAGTTCAGTGGGCAAAGGTCTGCTGCAGAGGATGCTCCAATGATTCCTTCTCTTTGGGAGAATGTCCCTTAAGCTGTCTGCTGAGATTTCCGCTTCTACTCCCTACCCCAAGACCTGGCCGGGGCGAAGAAACAGCTCGCCACCCCAGGATTCTTGCAGATAGGCCACTCAGGTGTTCCTCCCTGGGTGGAGCTCCTTCCCCCCTCACAAAACCCGTTGGGACGCCTAAGTAGGTCTTCCCACCCGGGAGATCCCGCAGTCCTTGAAGCTGCTTTGATGTCTCTCGCTGGGCTGAGCTTCTTCCCGATTCAGGAAAAACCGGTTAGAGCGCGCACTTAACTCACCCTGTGATCGTGCAGACAGGAGTGCCGTTCAGATGTTTTTCCCTGGATGGAGATTTTCCCCGACTCAGAAATCGTGCCGGCCGGTCCCTGTTGCTCCAGTTCGCGCAGCGCTGGCTGCGGGGGTGGGGTTCTGAGCGGGATCCCGGAGCGCTGCCCGGTTTGGCGCAGTTTGTCCCAGAAGCGCGTTCTCTGTCGGGTTCAGGAGCTGAAGCCATTCTTCCCTCCACACTCGCTCTCTCGGCTGGTCGTCTTCTTCCCGGAAGTCCTTATTTCTGTCTTCATATTGCTATATTTCATTGTTTGGGTGGTAATCCTCTGGGAGGTTCTCTCTCTGCTGCCTACCCGGTCGCCATCTTCCCGGAAGTCCTGAATAGTCTTCAGATAAGTAAGGGAGCCATTATCTGATGAGTTATTCTGTGGGGCACCGTACTTTTCATGCTCCTGTTTATGTACCTAATTACAAGCAACTGAGCCCAGGTACCCTATCTTGCCTTCCCCCAGTATCATATTTGGATCTCTCCAAAGCTCACTGCTGCATGTGTTGGTACATCAGGGACCTCCCTGGCCCATGGAACAAAGGTGAGGCTCGGAAAGCAGGTAATCTTTTGTGATCCTCAGAATCCTGAAGGGCTCAAGGATTCCCACTGTTGTCTGGGCAATTACAATGTTTGGCGCATAAGAATTGGGGGTGGGGTAAATGATAAAAGAATGAAACTGAGAATTTTCTGCCAACTTCTGCAATCTCTCAGGTGTACAACATCCTTCCATTACCACTTCCCACAAAGCCTCAAAACAAGCCTCTATTTAGAGTGGCAAAGAGTTCAGAGAAAGAACGACATGGTACAAAGCTAGTGCTACACAGCAGTTCAGAGAGTTGGGTCCTTGTGAATCATGAAAGACAGTCGCAGAGATAAGACCTCATGTATTGTAGGGGCAGCAAGGTGGCACCTTTCCTCACTGACATAAGGGTACTGACTGACCCTCCTTTGAAAACACAGGTTAACGAGAGAAATGCATAACAGATTTAATCAAAAGTTTTATGTATTATTAAGATTTCAGAAACAAAGGCGCAAGGAAAACTGTCTGTTTTTATGCTCATGTTTCATGAAAAATAGTATCGTGGTTTGGGGTTTTACAAGGAGAAACAATACCATACGGACACATAGTTTATAAGACTATTTATAATAGTCACCCCAACAGTCATATAAAAAGAGAGTGCAGGAAATCTGTCTACACACTAAAGACCAGACTCCAGCTAAGGGCCCGGGTCCCATGGCAATGTCCTACAGAAGTCTAGCTGAAGACCTAGAGCCCATAACAATGCCTCCCACGAATCCATCTGGGGCCTTAGAGCCCACAACAATGTCTCATGCAGGCCTGTTTGACAGATCTCCACTGGGAAGGCCCAAAGGTTGGTGGTGGAAGTTAGAAAATCTATGTTAGTGAGATAAAGGATCTGTGCTAGAAAGCTAAGGGATCTGCACTAGAGTCAGGAAGCAATACTCAAAGTAAGAACCAGAGCCCCTCCCAAAAGTACCACAGCCATCCTCAGCAACAGTGAGGTCCCAAGTTTCTCCAGTGACAAGGAAAGCCAAGTTCCCATCAGTAGAGCCAAGGCGACAAGCTTCTCCAGGAGGCTAAGCAGTGCACCATCTTCCCCTCCAGAGCCAGGAAGTGATGCTCAAAGTGAGGACCAGAGCTCTTCCAAAGTGAACCGTTGCCATTCTCAACAACAAGGTCCCAAGCTCTTCATGATGAGAACAGCCGAGTCCATCAGGAAAGCCAGCATGAACCAAAGCTCCTTACAGCTCCTCAACAGCTTTCCAGCAGGCTCTCAACAGCTTCTACCAGCTCCCAACAGCCTCTCTCAGCTCCCAACAGCTTCTCTTCTTCTTCTCCAGTTCTGCTTCTTATGCTGCTGGCAACAATCCTCAGGCGGACCTCCCACACTCAGCAACCGCTGGTTAAATTCATCTGGATGTTACAAACTGACCACCAGTTGTCAATCTACCTGTCAATCCACCACCGTCAGTCATGTAGAAATGTGACTGGACAAAAGAGTGTGATGTAATGGTAATAGACTGCCAGGGGAAACCTAATGAGGCCTGTCCAGATTCTTCCTGGCCTGTCTGTGTAGCATTGCTTCTTCCAGGGTATGGTAGGATTCCTTTGGAATGGGGCTAAAGAAGATAGCAGGGAGAAGAGAGAGTGAACTTTTCAGGCATTATGGCTTGCTTTGAGGGGAAAGGGATCCTAGTTTCTATGACTGACCTTGAGAAAGAGGCATCCTGGTTTCTGTGACTCAATTTGGGAGTTAGAAAGGGAAAAGACAGAAAAGCAGGCAAAAGTCAGAGAGATCTTAGTTTTGAAGCCTTGCAGTCTCCTTTAGCTCAATCGACTCTATATGCCAAAGTGCCATACTTTGGGGCACCGTATTTTGATCCCAAACAACATGAAGCCACTGGATCTGATAACCATCTGGTCTTTTGTTTGTTCACTTTCTCTGGCTTTAATCCCAGATGTGACAATGGACTGCACATTCTTACATTTCATTTGCATTTGGTAATTTTCACTCTGCTACCCTAGACGCTGATCCACAGCAAAACACCCAAAGCTATTTGCACTTAGTCTTTGGCATCCTGCCTGTTTTAACCTGATGTATTCCTCCTTTCTCATCTTGGTTGTGTCTTTCATAAGCTTGCCTCAATAGTACCGGCTCTTAGGAACTTCACTCTGCTATGTCACTGGAGTAGGGAGGATCATTCACACTGTATTATACATTTAAGGATTTCTGGTTCTGGCTTTGGATACTCCTCGGGTGTACACAGCATAAAGAGTGAAATGCCAGGATAAAATAATAGTAAAATTTCTTGATAATATTAATGTCCATTGGTTGATCTAATGAGAAATGACTTAATCTTATGCAATATAAATATTTTCTATTCATCAAGGTTTTTTTAAATATTAACCCAATTTTTAAATCTTTTAAGTTAAAAAAAACACTATCATTGTTCTCATGAAGAAGTCGTCTTTTTCACAGAGCTGTGTCTTTGATTCTTGATTTGAGTCTGGTCAAGGAGGTCAGCTTGACAAACTCCCAAGATTGCAGATCACATCCACCAACCTATAACCCTTATGAGGCTTATGATGAGAATTTGAGAGAAATGTGGGTGTGGCACTGAAGTTCTAGTAGGGTGGCATTTCATCAACAAATGAAAGCCATCTACAGAAAATTAATACCCAGATTAAGTGTTCACTAGTGCTTAGATTGTTGATTAACCCCATAGCAAAAAAGGGTCTGAACTTGGCTCAGAATAGTGAACCATCTAAGGAAATTCATGTAAAACTACTGGAGAAAGCCTTTCAGGCAAAATGTGTCCTAAGACAATTGTAAACTGAATAAGGACATTTTAGTGTTAAGAAATCATTTAGCTTCGTTTGAAATTTTCTACCTCCAATTCTCTGCAATTCCACTTCACATCCCAACCAGGATCTGAGGGTATGTGAATGTTTTTCTAACTGTAAAAAGAGTGGAAATGAAACACGCCTTTATTTTCTGCTTTTGAAAGGAACTTATTGTCCCTGCATGTTTTGTGGCTGCTCATTTAACCTATTTTGGGGGAGAGGGGAGGGGGCCAGAGTGAAGTGAGCATCTGATTGGGAAGACCTCAATCGTTCTCACTAATTTCAGGATAGTTAATCTTTTCAGCTCTGTAAATGAACTGTGAATTAGGAGAGTCTCTCGAATCACAAAGATCCCAGAGGGAGTAAGTGCTCTGGCAAAGAAGAAAGATGTGTTCCTGTGCAAGCTGGGACACAGGCAAGTGTGCGGCAGGCAGTCTCCAGGGAAGATGTCTCCAAGCGGTGAGCCTCCATCGCCTGAGGGGATAACCATTTTAGAAACTAATTAGTGAAAGCGCTGAGTGTCAGCCTTCCAAGGCAGCAAGAACTGAGGCCGACGTGAGTGGGATAAACACCCAAGAACAGGGATGAGGAAGCGCGGGACTGGAGTGAGCTGAAGTGTTTTGTCATCAGAACACTCATGTAGGCCATTCCAGTGGAACAATTTCACTTCCCTATTTGAAAAGCCTGATTAGTTTTTACAACTCCCATAATGCCTGAAGGTCTTTCAAAGGCTATTAGTGCAAAATTTTAACATTTTGGGTTATTCCTACTCCTGTGTGAGAGAATGGAGCTGTTGACCTGGACTTAGGTGAAGAACATCCTCGGAGGAAGTAGGAACAGGAGATTTGAAACCGGAAGTTCAGTTATTAACTAGAGGATTCTTGGATGAACCAGTACTTAAAAGTATAGGTTAAGGGCTGGAGGTACAGCTCAGTGGGCTAAGTGCTTGCCGCTGAGCACTAGGGCCCTGAGTTCGATCCCCGGTCCCGGAAAAAAAAAAAAAAAAGTATAGGTTAAAAAGACCAGTTTCAGCCAGGTGTGATGGGACAGGCCTATAATCCCAGCACTTGGGAGGGTGAGGCAGGAGGATTGTTGGCCAGCCTGGGCTAGAAAGTAAGCACAAGGCCAGCCTGAACTGCATAGTGAGATCCTTTCTTAAAAAGACCAAAAAAACCCAAACAGTTTTATTTATCTCTCAGTGTGTTATGAAAATCAAATTATATACTTCTATTGTGTATCTTGATTAAATATAAAGCTTTGTACAAACATAACTTATCTATAAAAAATCCTCTGTGAGCTGCGTGTGGTACTATATGCCTGAAGTCTCTGCATTCTGGGAGTTTGAGGCAAAAGGATTGAAAGTTTGAGCCCAGCCTGTGCAAAGTTAGCAGGACCTTGTTTCAAAATAAAAAGTAAAAACGGGTGGGGATGCAGTTCAATGCAAAGACCCTGGGTCTCATTCCCAGTACCAACAACAACAAACAAAAAAAGAAAAAGGAAAAAAGAAAAAAGAAAAGAAGAGAGAGAGAGAAAGGAAAGAAAAAGAGAGAAAGAAGAAAGAAAGAAAGAAAGAAAGAAAGAAAGAAGAAAGAAAGAAAGAAAGAAAGAAAGAAAGAAAGAAAGAAAGAAAGAAAGAAAGAAAGAAAGAAAGAAAGAAAGAAAATTAAAAAGCCCTCTGTGGAACATGACCAGCAAAGTCAGCCATGATGAGGAATTGTAACCACCTCACTGAATTATTTCTGATTTCTGTGCATAGAATATCCTTCCCTACCAGACTGTAAATTCTCAAGCATGAAAACTGAGTTTCTGGCAACTTCATGTATCCGAGACAGCACAAACGTCATCCTTAATGAGTAATAGTTGCTCATAAATATGTGCTGAGTTCTATCGCCTAGCTTCAGCTTCCAAAGGTATGTATTGATTAGCCAAGAGGGTAATGTAGCAGAAAACCAGCACTGCCATTGTGATCCTTGCTGTGTTTCTGCCCTGCCGCCTGTTCCCCTCCTGAGCGCGGGCGCTTCTGGGCACTCTAAACCATTGAGAGCTCTGCAGTCTTCCCAAAGGGGCAGCTTTGTGCAGCCAAACACAGGACCAACATTCTTCTCGAACTTTGGGGTGGGGTGGGTCACTGACAAAGTCATTGTCCCTCTCTTCCTGGCCTTAGCCCTCTGCAGATCTTGTTATGCTGTTTAGGTTCATGAAGTACAAATTAGCATAATCCGATTAGATTAGCTGCTGAGGGGCGTCTTTGGTCTGAAAAGCAGAGAGAAGAAAAGTGTCTCACAAAGAGGGGAGTCTGGAAGGGGGTGAGGCAGGGGCGACAATTGCTCCTCTGCTGTGGGCCTGAATGCCTGCACCTGCACAAGCCCTCTTATAAGTAAGGACTCTCAGATGGTATTAAAGGGGACTGAGGAGTCCGGGAGCTTGGGGAGGTTAGCACAGGGAGGAGAAAGGGAAGACAGCAGCTCTGCATCCCATTAATTGATTTATCTGCATTGGCAAAGCAGAGCTGCTGACAGAAGAGAATGTCCGTTTGATTCCTACTCAGCATTGAGAGTGGTCAGCCGCATAATCTGGCATATCAAGATAACGTCTTAGAATCTCTGCAAGACACTGATAAGGGGTTTACTCATGGAGACAAAGTCCATTGGATGCTTGATATCAGTAGTTTTTGAATTGGCCTCCTGTATCTTTATTTCTGGAAAAGGAAAAATATAAATAAACAAATAAAAAAATAAAAGCTAAGTGGCAGTAGCTGTTTTAGGCTTTGGGTAATTTGGATACAAAACCACAAAGACAAAAGCAGCAAATCAACTAACATAGTAAGTGACCCAGGGAGAGTTTTGATGGAGTGTACCTTTGTTTGCTACAGACAGTGTGTGGGTGTAACTGAAGTTTTTATTAGCCTGGAGAATAAGAAATTCTAAATTATGCATGGAGTGAGTATTACTTTCAAGTAAATGATTTCATTTACAATTCTTAAGGGGAAGAGAAAACTTTTCCTCCCTCAAATATGAAAGAGACCCCAGACCCATTGCTAGGGGTGGTGTATCACATGCATTGGTTTGCATCGTTCTCAGGGAACATTGTGGTGTGTCTGACTCCATGGCCCTAACTTTTGGCTAATTTTTCCTTTACAAAAATTCTTGTCATAAAAAAAACTCAAATCACCACTAAAATTACTCTGTACTATTTATTTTAAGCTTATTTCAATTACTGAGTGTCGACCGTGAGCATTTCTTCCACAAGACATTTCTATTCTTTTTTTTTTCTTGTACTGGGAATCAAATTCAGGACCTTGTATTTGCTAGGCAAGCGCTTGTGCCGCTGAGCTATAGCACCAGCCCAACATCTCTGTTCTTCCAGGTAGAGGAAATAATCAAAAAAATTTGACCTTTGCTGAACGTAGACCCGGTGCAGAGCCTCACCTTCCTGTTTTGTACCCACCTGGCCTCGAGTTGTCTGATAGACTCTTCTAAACCACAACTTCCCCAGACTGTAAGCTGGAGGAAGAATCTCCATTACATAGTTGTTTAAGATGTTTATGAAACCTCTGGGCCATCACAAACATGCAATGAGTACTAACAAACCCTTACTTATTTATAATTCAACTTCCTTTTCAAACAAGACCTGCCATATTCAGAGACACTTGTGTCACGTATCCAAGAAGGTATATCAAGATCCTCAGGCACGATGCGCCAAGCGCTTTAGTCCCAAGAGTCATCTTTTCACCACTTTACGTTCCCTTTCGTTTTACTAGTACATCTATCCTTATCAATTTCCGTGATGCAGCATCTTTCCTCCTGGAGCCAGAGTCCTACAGTTTCTCAGAGAGGAAAAGGGAAGTGCTGCAAGTTGTAAGTTTCAGAAGTTTTGGAGCCTGGAGAAGAAGATAACCAGGAGAAGCAGAGAAGAAAATAATTTCTACCCACTGGAAGCCAAGGTGAGCCTGCGGAATACCGAAAGAGTGAGACTGGGATCTCGAGGCCTCCTATCCAGAGCACATGGTAAAAAGCAAAGCAGGAGAAGGCCTGGGACGCTCCTTAGCTCTGACTACCTGCTTTCCATCGGGCTTTGGGTGAAAATACTGTATTTCATGCTTTCTCTTGGGAAGAGTGGCTGCATGACAGTAAAGAAAGTGGGGCAAGGTGTCTTTAGTCAGACCAGGTCCTCTGCATTTATAAATTAATTTTATGCATTCCTACATAGATTTTATTAAAGTTTCCTTTGCAAAAAGTCTGACATTTTCCACAGGTATTTTATACCATGGTCAAGAAGTAAAAGATAATTTAACTACACATCAAAATGAAATTATACCATGACCAACCTAAGATGGATCCAAACAATGTCAGGAAATACATTAATATCATATACTGCTTATCAATCTCAGTAGATATCAAAGAACTTTTCATTAAAACTTGTTACCTGGTCTATTTAGGGGAGGGGCCAGTGAGAGCTCTGCCCTGATTTATGTCCCAGGAGGCTGAGACACACAAACCTCAGCTCCCAGCAAGCCTCCCTGCCGTCTGGCTTTTGATTGGGTTTGGGTAGTGGAAAGCAGGGGCTGAACACAAGCGAGAAGCCAAAGAGGTCATGGTATGAGCCCCTCCCCCCTGCGGCCACAGCTCCTGTCAGGCACAGCTTCATCTGCAGCCTCGCCTGGGTTCCAGGAACATCAGGGATGGCAGGAAACTGACCCTCCTTTGCTCCACGCTGGGGTTCCACTTTCTGAGCGGTTGTTCATCTGCACATACTATTTTTCTCTTTTTGAGACAGGGTCTCGCTGTGTAGTTCAGGCTGGCCCGAAACCCATGGCGAGCCTCCTGCTTCAACCTCCCCGAGTACTGGGATGACCAGGCTTGTGCCGCCACACCTGGCATCACCTATAGTTTTTTTTTTTTTTTTTTTTTCTAATGCTTCTGGTCTTTCCTCCTCCATCCTATGGCTATTTTTTCTTTCCAGTCTGGTGAGGGAAGTGATCCTCTTAGCTTCACCAGCTAAGCTTCACCGAG
Source organism: Dinomys branickii (assembly GCA_004027595.1). NCBI lineage: Eukaryota > Metazoa > Chordata > Mammalia > Rodentia > Dinomyidae > Dinomys > Dinomys branickii. The sequence continues at coordinate 37,919 of PVLD010015909.1, read as the reverse complement.
GGTGAAGGCCATCACCATCTCAGAATCCATTGGACCCTGCTCCTCCTTCCTTCTGTTAGAGTTCAAAACTCCTCTTTATCAGAGCCAAATTGAGAATTTGGTGAGTGGGTTAGGTTTTTTCAATCTGAATTTCCTTTGTATGTAACTTTCAACTTCTTCAAAAGGCTTTCTTAGTAAAGGATCAGGGATATTCAGCACCATCCTCTTTCCCCAATTTCTTGCATCAGAAGTCTCAAAGATGAGAACTCACGGCAAGATTTTATTTTTGTTTTGTTCTTTAGTACTGAGATTCAAACTGAGGATCTTGTGCCTGCCAAGCAGGTTCTGTGCTGCTGAGTTATATCCCCAGCTCAAGATTTTAAAGTGAATCATTTTAAAAATAAAAAATAAAAAAATAAAAAAGTAAATCATAAAGGACCAAAACCTCAGCATAAAGAAGAGTTTTTAACTATGAATCAAATTATAGAACCATAAAATTTATAAGTTTTTATATTAATTCAGTTCATACATATGGCACACAGACACCATTTAAAAAACCCTAAAATAATAAGAAATACTGGTGGGAAATATTGATAACTCACATTACAGAAAAAGGGTTGATTTCCATTTTTAAAAAGGTTTTGAATTTGGAAAGAAAAAGATCAATTTAATGGGAAAAAAAGGCAAAAGATGTCTAACAGAAATACAAATGACTCATGAACATATATCAGGCTCACTTCTAATAAAAAATGCAAATTAAAAACACATTAAGATAACACTGTCACCTATCAGATTGGCAAGTATCCCAGCAACGGTGAACATACTCTGTAGGTGAATTTGTGCATAGGTAGGAATGCCCGTGTTGCTGCTAAGAGTTTTATCCTGCATATGTGCAGTGCCTGTTAGCTTGGGAAATCAAGTATGTTGGATATTTGTTATAACACATTGGAAATATCCCCGGCATCCCTCAGTGCAACACACTGCTTATGTAGTACATCCACATGAAGTAATACATGCAGATATTAAAAAGAGTAAGGAAGTCCTTTCTGACTTAGGAAGATCTCTAGAATATAGTGTTAAGAGGAAAAAAAAAAACAAGGAGTATTAAAAGGAAAAAATAAGAATTTATAGTTACATTTGCATAAAGAACGACCGATAAGAAAGGATGGAAGAGGCATGGCAGATGGATAAAGGGTGGAAGCAAGTCATTTCAACCTACGTCAAAATCAAGGAAAATTGTTTGTTCTTTTTTTGTGTGGCTCTGGGGATCAAAGCCAGGACCTCGTGTGTGGAGAATGCACTTTACCTCTGAGCTTTACCCTCAGGATAGAACTTTGATTCTGAGCCCTTAGAAGTGAATTATCTAATCAAGAATATTAGAAAAAAGTCTGACTTATTAATCCTACTTTCACTCTCATTGTTTTCTTTAACAGCCTTGAAAAAGAACTTTCTGATCAATATTTTCTGGGCATATTATTTTCTTTTATTATCTTAATATCTTAAACAATATTACTTCTGAAATACAAAAAGTAGAAGTTTCTTTGCTTTTTGTTATGTTTTTTGAGACAAGGTCTCACTATGTTGCTCAAGCAGGTCTCTTTCAAAATTCAGTCTTCATGCAGCACCTATGTGGGAAAGAGTAGAGTCCACATAAGTTCATTCCTAGCACAACTGTACCCTCACCGGTCCACTCTACATAGTTGGGAGGATAACAGGTAGCATATACATGCAGTAAGTATGCAGACAGATGCGCACACACATACATCACAAGAATAAGTTAAATCTTGGTTTGTTTAGTGAGAAACACAAAAACTACACTGAAGTTATCTGGCTCATGCTCCTCTTCCACCAAATGCTCTCAGTGGCCACAAGACTGCACGCATGGTAGGCTAGCTGAATCTAAGGGGTTTAATTCTATAAAAACTATAAATTAAGGAACTCTTCTCCACTTTTGGTGGGAGTGCAGACTGGTACAATCACTATGGAAGGGCTGGGGATATAGCTCAGTGGAATAAGCGCTTGCCTAGCAAGCGCAGGGTCCTGAGTTCGATCCCCAGTACCGGAAAAAAAAAAAAAAACACTCCAATCACTATGGAAATCAGTGTGGAGATTCCTCAGAAAACTAGGATTACAGGTCTCGTTCAACCCAGCTATTCTCCTTCTGGATATTTTTCCAGAAGAATTGCAAACATCATACCACAGTGACATATGTGCACCCCTGTCTGTAGCAGCGCAATTTGTTATAGCTAAATCTTGGAAACAAGCCAAATGGCCATCCACTGAGGAATGGATAAAAAAGATGTGGCATTTCTATGCAAGGATATTACTCTGCTATAAAAAAGTTAAACTTGAGGCTTTTATAGGTAAATGGATGAAACTAGAGACTATATTCATAAATGAAATAAATCAGACCTGCATGTGTAAACAGCCTATTGTGTCCCTAGTGTAAGAAACTGAAAGAGAAACAAAATTCAAAAGGTACAATAGATACTGTGAAAGGAAAAGAAATTGCTCAAAAGGAAAGAACGACTGGGATAGGAGGAAAGAGAAAAAAAAGAAAGAAGGGGAAAACTATATGTATATATACACACACAAGATAGTTAAGATAATTGTACTTCTAATTTCTGTTGGTTTAATAAAAGGAACAATGCTTACTTAATGCTATTTTTTTTCTTAAATTTTTTGACGAAGTTTGCATGCTTATGTCTGGTAACCTGAACATCTACTTTGAAAATAATACTATGCAGTGTAACAACCATTGTTGATTTCCTATCATTTTGTTTTGAAATTCTGTATCATTTTTAATGTTTTTTTAAATTTTTATTGTCTTTAAAACTTAAAAAAAAAAACCCTGCAAATTAAATATACAAAGAGAACAAAAATGCAGTCTCATACCTAGTTAGGAAAAGTGTTTATTTCTTTAAACCCTCTTCTCCCCACCTCCAGAGAAGCTAAATCCCGGGCAGTAGGAACCCTGAGGAGCCAGGATGGGGGTCAAGCTGGAAAAGAGCTGAGATAGGCCTAACTCAGCCCATGCCATTGTGAAGATTACGCAAAGCGTGGTTGATGGCGGTGACAGAATGCAAAACTACCTCACTGTGCCACACCAAGTATAGACGTGGAACTACCTGGTGGCCTCCTCAGCCCTCACGTTCAGTGTGACAGTTCACTCATTGAGTCTTACAGTGGTACTAACCCCAGCCTGGTGCTTCTGAGCAGGGGGCTTTTTCTTCCTAAGGGCTACAGTGTTTGTTTTTCCAATAGAGTTACTGGCTAGTACCCGGTCCGTGGGGTTGTATTAAAGAAATGAAAGTTACAAAGAGTTAAGAAGTCTGATGTAAATAAAAATTCTGTGAAAAGCTGCTCTGGTTTGGCTCTCTACAATATAGTGATTTAAAGTAAAAAATGACTGCAGGCCAAATTCTGGCTCTGCAGTGGAAATATGGACAAGTTAGAAACCCTTCCCACTTGTAAGTTCCCTCACCTGTGAAATGGGAACAATAATATAACATACATGTAATATTTTTATGAAGATTAGATGAGCTATATATTAGAAGCTCTTAACACAATGCCTGGCAGATAGTAAGCATTTAGCCACTTTTACTCTTAATATTAATTTATGTATATTGTAAACAATTATGAAATAGGTATTCATGTACATAATTATTGTATATTCATTTGCACATCCCCCCTCCTGAGATAAGCTCTTGCTCTGTGCCCAGGCTGGCCTTGAATGCCTGGGTGCAAGCGGTTGTCTTGCCTCATCCCTCTGAGTAGCTGGAACAACAAGTACATACCAGTACACCTGGCTCATGTACATATTCTTTTATTTAAGACAGATCTCGCTATGTACTTCAGCCTGGCCTTGAACTTACTCTGTAGTCCAGATTGGTCTGGAACTCATGGCAATCTTCCTGCCTCAGCCTGCCAAGTGCTGGGATTACAGGTGTGCACCATCATGCCCAGCCATATACATAATTCTGTAACTATAATTCTGAATATGTTATTATGTTAGTTTCCACAAAGGCTAATTACACAGATCCAAGAATATGCACCTATTCACTGCCTCATACTACACTTCTATACTTACCTAGTAAAGATAATTCAACAGTTTCCTTCATTAGTCTACCAGCGAATTGCTGAGCTCTGGAAATTAAGTTCTTAGAACAAATACTACCTGATAGGTTAAAAACCTAACTAAGGCAAGTAGAAAAATCTGATGATCTTCAAAATTTCTTTTCTGATAGGCCATTAGCAAGAAAGAAAAAATAATATGAAGAGTCTCCCTGTTTCTGGTAAGCTTGGAGGGCACAGAAGCGGACCTGTGATTCAGAAGACCTTGCCCCAGCCCCTGTGGCCTCCTGCAGTCCTTAGCAACACTCATTCATTGGCATGCCTTTCCTAACACCTGTTTTAAATCTTCGTTTTACATTGCCATTGGATTTTCAGATCCCCTCCATATCTTTGACCTTTTTCTCTAAGGATGTGACTTTTGACTGCCCTTTGGCCTGTGGGTCAGCAGTTAAGCTGTCCATTCTCCACATCCCTTTCAGCTTCTGCCTCTTTTAGGACAAAGCCAGTCATGCATAACTTGTACATGGTTTGGCTGTCGCAGGCCACTCTTAGGTGATGAAATTTCATAAGCCAGGTGCTGCAAGGGGTATCCTTGGATAGAAACTATGAGAAACAAGCTTTTAAAACAAGCATCAGAGGTTGGGGCTCTCTGGAAAGCTCATCCAGGTCAAGCTTCATTCGAATGTCATTTTTAAAGAGGATAAAAGACTGTGTTTCAAGGAGCCAATCTTGGTATAGCTTCCTTCACATTTTGAAAATGGGGGCCATTTGCAAGACTGTGATGAGAATTACATGTTAGAAACTGTCGCTGTCACCAGGCCTGGTCGTGCATGCCTATAATCCCAATACCGGCAGGTGGGGGCAGGATTGCAAGTTTGAGCCTAGCCCAGGCTGCTTAACAATTTAATGAGACCCTATCTCCCTATCCCCTAAAAAAACAATCTGGGATCATAGCTCAATGCAGAGGCCTTGGGTCCAATCCTCAGTACGGCAAGAGAAAGAAAAGAAAAAATGATAGAAACCATCATTTCCAGTAGATCTTAGCTTTCTGGGGGTGGGGGGACAGAATGTACAGTGATGTCTACAGTACCAGGTAGAAGAAATGAGGTCATAAGTTAGAGAAGGGATGCTAGGAGATAAGACGGAACAGAGCAAAGAGCAGAAATCTAAGAGGACTTCATATGAGAGATGTTTAAGACGACCCATGAAGGACTTTCACAAGTGGAATTTAGCACAGCTAGAAAATGAGTAGAATCAACAAGAACGGGAACATTCATCCCAGCATTGGAAATCACCAAAGTCGAGTCAGAAGTAAACACAGAGACAGATTTGGGGTCGTCAAGGGGAGCAGGTTCACTGGCATGGTCAACACACATAGGAATTGTGGAAGGGAAGGGTACATCAGGACCAGACTGCAGAAGGCCTGGTTGCTGGGGGATGGGGTTTATCCAAGGCTTGGTAGCTGGGAAATGATCTGACTAGCACTGTGATTTGGGAATTAGGACGATTGGGAAACCACAGGAAGGGCGAATTGCAGTGAGGTGGGGAGATGTTCAGTGATGCTACATTTTTTTTCTAATGACAATGAGAATGAGGGGGTGTGAAAGCCCAGATATTGATGGGGAGCAAGGACAAAAGGGGTGGATATGCTTAGTGAATTTATGAAATCATAAGGAAAGAACAATTTCTTTTCTTAAATAATTTATTTGCAATAACTTAATAGTTAAATAACAAAGTATGATTAGTGGTTAAAAACTCACAAAACACATCAACAAGTTAAATCTTTGGCTGATACCTCTACTCAGTCTACAAAGCACCCTAATTCTATTTCCATAAGAAGGCGTACGGAGAAGATTACTAAACACTTTGGAAAGGAGATGACCGTGATGACGAAGCATCCATTCACTTTTTAATCCCCTGACGGCTAGACGGGACTATGCTGAGGCAGAACGCAGGGTCAGAGACATGGGTTTCTCACTCCTGCCCTTGTCACCTTTTGAATGTCACGTCAAAACCTGCAGGACCTGCTTTCTCTTCTGCGAAACGAGGAAGTGAAATTAACCAAGCAGATGGTTTACACAAATCAGTGGACATATTTATACCGGGTTTGTGGAAGTTTCCAGTGATGCCTATAGCACACCAAATACTTTTGGTCAAGTGACACAGATGCATAGGCTTGGTGATTTGAAACTGTGTCTAGAATTTGCTGTTGGGCTCAGGTGGCCCATAAACAGATAAGGCTCTCAGTGATGAACTACAAAGTTGTGTTTGTTTGTTTGCAGTTTGCAGTACTGAGGAGCAAACCCAGCCAGGGCCTCACATATACTAGACAAGTGCTCCACCACTGCACGACCTCCTCAGTCCTTCTTTTTTTACTTTGTTTTTTGTTTGAGAAAGAATTTCACTATACAGTTCAGGCTGAACTTGATCCTGCTATGTTGTCTACGCTGGGCTAGAACTCGTGATTCTCCTGCCTCAGCCTATTGAGTGGATGAAATTGCAGGTAGGTGGTGAACCATAAATTCTTTTTTGTTTTTTGAGGCAAGGTCTTGCTATGTAGTCAAGGCTGGCCTCGAACTTATTATGTAGTCCAGGCTGGCCTCAAACTCACAGTGACCAACTTCTAAGTGCTGGGGTTACAGACATGCACCATCATGCCTGCCTAGACCATAAATTCTTACTACTTCAATAATAAAGTGTTAAGTATAGACATCAAAGAAGCTGCTAGACCACCTTCTGAATTAGTTTCCAGTCCCCTGGATACCTTATCCAGGTTTTGGTCCACATGTGATTACAATTCTTTTTAAAAGTCGCTTTACTACAGTTTGACATAAAAAAAAAAAGTCTAAGGTGGTTAAATAAATATTTTAAGAGGTGAATTACAAAGAGTAACACTGTAACAGCTTATTCACTTATCAAAGGATTTTTTACAAAGTTTCTTCAATTATCACTTTCATAAAGTTAATGGCAGCACAATCTCATCTTTCCAGGAACCCTCTGTTACATGTCAGGGGAAAGGTCCTCTGTTGTGTACCCAGACCACAACCCTAGCAGCAGGACTGTAAACTCATTCTGGGTACAGCAGAAAACCCCATTCGGGTACGCAGGTGCTTTGTATTTCCCTTGGCAACATGTTAAAATAAAGCTAATTTTAAAAATACTGTCACAAGTGTTATTTTGGGGTTGGGGATATAGCTCAGCAGTACAGCACCTGCCTGGCAAGCACAAGGTCCTGAATTTGATTCCTGACACCCCCCCAAAAAAGTTTTATTTTGATTTAGTGCTGGAGAGTAAGTAATAATATTAAACTAATAACTGTCACTGAAACTCTGAAATGTACTATCACCTGATAATTTGAGGACAAGCATGAATCCATCCAAGCTGTTGAGAAAGATATGCACATTCAGGGGGAAATTCCTGTTCTCTGCCTTTGTATGTTTCCCTGAGCTACACTGGGTCTGTGGGGAAGTTCACTGACTGCAGGTTAGTTAAAGGACCCAGAAGGAAATCCTGTGTTATGACTGCAAAGGCCATTTAGGCCCTAATGACCAGATGACCTTGTTATTAGGGGAATGAGATTATGAAGGACTCATCCAGCTTTTTTCTCATGGCCAGACCAGGAAGATTCATTTTGGTCATTCATAAATAAAATACCTTCTTTCTAGAGTAGCAGGAAATTTACATTCCTCTACTATTCAGGCAGTGGAATTCCTAACCTCACGTCCACAGGTATCTCACATAGCGTTCAGAAGAATTTGTACTGTCAAGAGCTTTGGGGAAATAAAATGTCTCAGAGATAATTAAATGATATTATTTGCATTCTGGGCTCAGTGAAGGGATTTATCTTTGAATCCAAGTATCATCAAGATCAGGATGGTGCATGGCAATGAGTCCTGCCAGATCCATGCGCTTTCAGTGACTTACTGGGGTACAACCCCCAGGCCAGCATAAGACTGAGCTCATACTCTCCAGGAGAGAAGGCAAATTCCAAGTTCATTAGTTCCTTAGTGTCTGGTATTACATTTCTATTTTTTATCCTAAATATTTTGCTTAAACTAAGCTGTTCAAAGAACCTTTAAGTGGTAATGTTTGGATTTTCATAATTATAATTGAATTTTACAGGTCTTAGTGGGAACTCAGGCTGAGTTAAAAGTTTCAACACCTGACATGAAACTAAGGGGCTTGTTGACTTATTTTAGTTAACTTTTTTTTTTTAATAAGAAAACCGTGAACTCTGACTGATAAATTGTCAAGCCTTTTCCTTTCACAGATGCAACCCACCATTTGGCTTCAGAGTTCACATTTATAAATGGTTCCTTATCAGTAAACATTTCACATTTCCATAGAGTTTAAAGAATGCATTCCTGAGGAGGACGAACATAATCCCAGTCCTCAGGAGGGACTTTCTCCACTGATTTTCCCACACATCTCTCAGGTTGTTTTCTGCTAGGGCTATCTTTTCACTCATCAATCTTAAGATTTATTGTGTTTGCCTTTGATCAAATAGTCTCATCTTTCAAAACAAACTCTTAAATATGTTCTGAGAGAAACCTATTCTGCTTATTCATCTGAGATCTATTTTGAGAAAACTCCTTTCTTACTATTGAAGACAGTGATTAAAACGGTAGATTTTTAAACCTCTGGGGTTTTTTGCAAATATTTATGTAGAACCTGGATTTATAAAACAAGAGAGTAGGCTGTTCTGTCTGAAGTCCTAGCCGTGGATGGAGTCTGGGTTGACGTTCTCTATGGGCTCTTCTCAACTCCAGCAGCTGTCCCCAGCCATCTCCCAGGAAGTCGAACTCTGAGCCTCACAAGCGATTCATCAATGTGACTCTAGCACATGCAAAGGCTGCCCACAGCCAGTGACTCCCGCACCAGTGCTGTCCCAGGGAGGACTGCCCAGCCATACTACGGGAGGTGGTGGCTTGGGCCAGGTGAGGAAATCCGGTAGTCGTTGAGCACAGTGCCACCCTGCAGTTCTGGCAGGTGAGGTCCTTGGGGGAAGAGCCCCAGAATGTTTCCCTGAGCAGCCACTCCCATTTGCGGCAAGCTTTGCTCCCCCAGGATCTTGACCAAGAAATTGATATACCTCATTGCCAGGCGAAGTGTTTCATTCTTGCTCAGCTTTTTGTCTGGAGGGTGAGTGGGGATGAGCTTCCTCAGCTTGGCAAAGGCACTGTTGACATTCTGTTGCCTCCACCGCTCCCTGGTGTTTGTGAAGATCTTCCTGGTCATGTCTGAGTTCCTGAGATGGGAAAGAGAAAGGGCCCTGTGGGCCAAGACCCATAAGAAGCCTGAATAGTGCTGAATAAGAAGCCAACAGTGCCTGGCCCTGACCCTCTTGTGTATTTTTTATTTTGAGACAAAGTTGCCCAAGCCGAACTCAAACTTGCAATCCTCCCGTCTCAGATTCCCAGCATGCTGGGATTACAGCCATGCACTACTGTGCCCAGTTTATGGTGGAATGCTAAGAAGATTTTAAAAAGAAAGCTATGATATCAGGTTTCATGAATAAGATGAGGCAGGGCTGGTTCTCCAGGCAGTAGCAGACCTCATCTGGGGACTGCGCTCCCCTGTGCAAGAGTTGCAGTGTCCAGCTGGCCACACCGGGAGGAAGATGAGCAGAGTGAGAAAGGGTTTGCACCCTTGGATGTATGAACAGAACTGCAGATATTAAGCTTGACAAAAATGAAAAGATCAGGGACAGGTGGGGGTGACCTTTCGGCAGGGATACTGCAGAAGAGACTGGGGCCTCTAGGAGCTTGTCGGGATGGCCTTCCTGACGCTCGGGGAGTTTCTGCCGATCTTTTTTTGTCATCTCAACTCTTAGGTCCATGTGGACCCTTTTCTCCAGCTGCCTTGGGTTAACGTCTTTCCTGGGAACCTGTAGGACGCACTGGCAAGTGAGCCAAAGCCCGCCCCGGGTTTGGTGTTCTGGCTCTCCGCTCTCAGCCTGCTCACTGCTCGGCCTCCGCTCCTCAGAGCGCTGGGCCCCTGCTGCTCTCTCAGCTGTTAACTCTGCCTCTCTGTGCGTGCCATTTTCTCTTCCTTGAATCCCCCTCCCACACGCTGCTCACCTCTTTCTACGGGCTCTCTAACGGTCAGCTCAGTCTCCTTTTCCACCAGGCCCACACTGAACAGGAGGCTTCACAGCAGCGTGCAGTGCTCCCTGAGGTGGTTGGTGAGCGGGGCACCAAGAAGCGGTGCCACTGAGCTGCACCTCTGTCAGTCTCACCGTCACTAGGGCAACAGTATGGTGCTGTGCGCCAGCACGTTTTGCGTGCCTGCGGGTAGTCAATAAATTACATGTGGGATTTGACCCTTCACTATAACGTAGGCTTTGTGTTAGGTGATTTTGCCCAACGACAAGTGTTCCAAGGACATTTAAATTAGCCAGGCTGAGTTATAATGTTCACTAGATTAGGTATATTAAGTGCATTTTCAATTTCTGATATTTTTCAGCTTATGGTGGGTTTATCAGGAGGCACCCTCATCATAAACTGAGGAGCCGCTGCATTGTGCCACCTGCGGGGTCATCAGGACATCGGGAGAGAAAAACACGGGCTGGAGGAGCACAGTGGAAGGTAACCAGGCATCTCAGGGGCTTCCAGACAGATTATGTTCCCTTCCAAGGTTGGAGGGGGTGGACCAGGTGATCTCCAGGCCTCCTGCTCTGGCATGACATAATGCCCTGCCTTTTATCTCCCCCTAGCTGTTTTGAATATCTTTTGTTTCTTTTTTTAGTACTGGGAATCGAACTCAGGACCTTGCACTCACCAGCCAGATGCTTGTGCCACTGAGCTGCATCCCAGGCCTCGTTTTGAATATTCTGCCCTTTGGTTCAACAATAAAATGATGAGCATTGTCAGAACTATACCCAATGGTACCTAAAATAGGAAAGTCTAAACCTGAATCAAGGGGTTTTAAAATAGAAAACTATCAGGTTTTGTTCACACTGGAGCCAGCCAGGACTGCAGAAGCTGAGTTACTTTCAAACTTCTTTCATCAAAAGAGGGCTTAGTTCATTCACTAAGTCCACTCTAGCTCCATGGAGGCAGGTCTACCTCAAGCTGGGCGGAAAAAAGATCAGGCAGGATAAACTGACTGTGGTGTTCTCTTCTAAGAGGGCTCCTTCCCACTGTAGTAGAAACAGACAAAAGAAACAGAAAGAAGACAGCTCTAAAATGCAGCCTGCCATCCTACAGGCGCTTAATATCACTTGTTGATTTATCCTCAAGTGTGTTACTCTCCTTCTCTAAGGGGGAAATTGAAATCAGTGATTTAATAAGCTGGAAAAGCTGAAAGTAGAGGGCAGTAGGAAATTACCAAAGTACTTCTTAAATCAAAGGAAAGTTGCATTTAGTGCCTTTCTAGTTGCAAGGACTGATTGCTGCTAATCCTGAGTTAGAGTAATGTAAGAGCTGAAAAAGAAAATACCAGATGCCACAGATGGATGTCAAGACAAGGGTGAAGCATTTAGATACACAGGGAATCAGGGGTAGGGCCGGAGTTTCAAGCCTGAGTATTTATTTATACATTTCTCTTAGCATTAAGGACTCCCACTAGGTCAGGGTTCAAAATCTTGTTTTGTTCCACGGATTCTTTTGGCGGTCTGGGAAAGCCTAGAGACAATCCTTTCAGAACAATGATTTTAAATATATAAAGAAAAGCTTTTGGTTTTCTTCTCAGAATAATGATTTTGAATGCATAAATTAAAATACAGAACATAGAAAATAGCTAGTTATTCTTCATAGTTATTAAAGTCCTATAACTAAAAATGCAATATGGCAATACATGCACTCCATTTTTCACACATTAAGTAACTAGAATTATTACCATAATTTCCTAGAAGTGAGATTTTAATGATTTTTTTCAAAAGGTCAGCTGTATCTGTGTTGTAAATGCAATATATGTGATTTCTACTGGTGATCAGTTCACCACTGCTGCTTGTCTCAGTACAATACTGTACTATTGTATTGCATTTTAAATTGTAGCATTTTAATAACTACTAAATATAATTGATTATTTTAGTGTATGCATTTAGAATCATTACTCTAAGCAATGCATGAGGCCCTGAGTTAGATCCCCAGCACTGCAACATGAAAGAAAACAAAAGTAAAATCAAATCAAATCATTACTCGAAGACAGGACCCAGGGCTTTTTACTTCACTTAAAACCGTGCTAACATTACTGTGCTTTATTACCCACAGTTGTAAATAAAGGAAATGCTACATTTAGATTAAAGGCTAATGGAGTTACCTATGTACTTTTTCTCCATCCAAATTTATATAGGCCCTGAATTCTCTCTATACCTCCTGTTAAGAATACCCGGGCTGGAGGAATGTCATGGTAAAAAACAGTGATGACTGAGGTGTGCAGAAACATCTGTTTCTACTGTCAGCATGAAGGTTACAGATGCCTAGAGAAAAGAAAGACATGTATGCCCCCCGAGAGGGGGACTCGTGCCACCAACAGGAGCTGCTCTTTGGTACCAGTGGTTCCCAAACAGAAAGCCCAGGTCCACTAGAACAGGTACACAGCAGGCCCACAGGTGCATTCCTCCCAGGGCTGCGCCAGGCTTTGGACTCATACGGCTCTTTCTCATAAAGCTTTTGATTTCTCTTCCTCCCTTTGGTCCTGTGCATCTGTCACTTCTTTCATCTTTCTCTTGAAAGTAAGTGAAAATACTCTCCAGGAAAAAGAGATGAAGAGTAGTTTACACAGTCACACGAGGGGAAGGTACATAACCTCCAGCACTAGGCACAGCGTTGCCTTTTGCAACTATTATAGAAATAACACATGTGCATTTGAAAGGGGAAAAAAGTACATAATGGGTAAAAGGCTCCTCACCTGTTCACCTGCCCAATGTCTCATTCCTCGGCCACGGCGAGTTTGATGTGTGTATTCACACACACACTCGTGAATACGCACTTACGTTAAAACTCACTGTGCCTGTTACTATGCAAGCGGACTTGTCTCACCTAGGCAGTTCCGCAGGATGTATCACATCGGCGCACGCACCACGAATGCCGCTCTTTGGGCGGAGCCCTGGGTGAGCCCTTTTTACCAGCTGCCTTGCACTCTGCGGCGCACCGGTTCTAAGGCGAGCTCAGCGCGCGCCCCGCAGCCGCCCTCGCACCCGAGATTAAGGGCCCCGCCTCAACCTGCGGGCTGCCTGGGCCGCTCCGCTTCTCGGCTCTTCTCTTTTCCCCTTTGTAACTTGGCTTTTCCTAGCAAAGCTGTGCCCGGCTACAGGCGAGTGAGTGTCCGAGGTCGCTCGCTGAGAAGCCCCCGGAGCCGCCCTGCGGTGAGAGCAGCGGCACCGCGGCACCTGTCAAGCACAAGCGGCCACGCCAACGCGCGCTGGGTGCCATGCCCGAGGCAAGTCCCCAGATCGCCGGGCGAGTCGCCGCCGCACTCTGCCCTCGGGAGTGAACGTGGCACAGACCCGGAGGACTTAGGCGAGAGGCGCGGAGCCCACGAGTCCGGCCTGGCGGGCGCCCGCGTCACCCTGAAGCCAACGCACCTCCGCGCAGAGAGCAAGAGCCCGCGCTGTCGCTGTCCCTGTCGCGGTCCCGGCTGTGTGCGCCCCGCCGGGACGCCGCCGCGCCTTTATAGGACGCCGCCCTTTGTCTCGCGGGCCCGGGGCCCCTCCCCGCCTGTGGTGCCCTCCCAGCTTCCGAGGCCTGGTGTCCGCAGACTGCCCTCCCTTGGGACGCGGGCAGAGGGAGAACCCGCTTCTTACTAAGGCCGGGTGCGGGGGCGGGAAGTAGTAGCCGCTTAAAAAAACAAAAATCCACACTTTTCCAGAGAAGCACACCCTGGTAAAGTCTATCACTTAATTCAAGCCCCAAGGAGTGTAGCCCAAGAGCTCCTGCTTCAGCCGCACTGAGTGTACCGGGGTGGGGGTGGGGGTGGGACATGGACTCCAATACCCACCACCCAAACCTTCTAAATCAGGATTTGTGGAAATGGGGTCCGCAAGCTGCACATTTATGATGTACCCCAGGAAACTGAGATGCACAATAAAGTTAAACAGTCACTGCGCTGGGCAGATTCCCGGGTTTGTTCATCTCCGTTGCCACTTGGCCCAATAAGGACTTGCTCATCTCAGTGATGGAGGGGTCTCTGATCTGTCTTTTGGATTCTACACTTGCCTTCTTTCTGTTCTCCTGACACCTAAAATGATCCAATGAAAGCCCAAGTTCAAACTCCTGTTACTAACTTACTCCAAACCCTACCGTGGTTCTTCATTTCACTGGGTTAATAAAGCCTTCAAATGCTTTCCCTCCAAGGTGCCCCTCTGACCTGTTTCTCCCTTCTCTCCCTGGGCTTCCCTCTACTCCAGCTGCTCTGATTCTTCCTTGTCTCAGGGGCACACCAGGTACCCTGCTGCCTAGTGGGCTGTTGTGGCTTTTGTCTAGATGTCCCCCAAAGCCTCACGTGGTCACAGGTGGGGCTTTCTGGAGGTGGCGGGATCTAGGATGTGAGGTGCTGGACTCATGGTGTGATACTAGGGTTAAGAGTGCCCCACCCTGAGTGTGTATGCTACCCATCCTCAGGACTTGCAGCCTGGACAGACTGCAAGGGACAGAAAGAGGCCTGCTGCAGTGTCTTGCTGCTTCCTGGCCACCTTGCTGCTTGGCTGCCTTCTACCCACCATGAACTGTTTCTCCTCTGCGATGTTCTCTGCCATGACACCCTGCCTTCTGGCCAGCCAACTATGAACTGAAACCTCTACTACAAACTTTGAGCCAAATAAGCCTCCCCTCCTTCAACTTTGGGTGTCAGGTATTTTGTCTCAGCAGTGAGAAAAGTCACTAAGACACAGGCTTTGCAATATGCTGTTTCCTCTGCCTGAAACATTCTTTCCCTAAGTTGTCAACAAGATTCTTGCCCTGTTCTTGGTGCTGGGGACATGACCTCAAACAAAACCAGACACAAATCCCAGCTCTCAAGAAGTTGACACTACCAGTCTTTACTCAAGTGTCCCCTTCATAGTGAAAAGTTTCTGACCATAATACCTAAAATGGCATAAATCAGCAGTATTCTTCTTAGTGCTCATCTCCAGGTAGCAGCATTTACATATTTATCTTGTCTTTCTCTCCTGCACCCCTCACTATCCCCATCCAATAGATGTTCATCAACATTTGGCTGACCAATGAATGGAGAGGTAATGAATTTCTAGGCATCGGTGGCTCAAAGGGATCCAGGATAGAATTTGGCACAATTCACAAATGCATTACAGCTTGGTGAGTAAGAGCAAAGGGCTCTGTAGTTGTGGTATCTGGGTGCATTTGTGTGATCCTGGAAAAATTATGTAACTTATCCCTACCTCAAAACACTGTGCGGGTAAAATGAGAAAAATAAAAGTATAGATTTAGGGCCATGCCCAGCTCACAGCTAATGCCACTGATTGTATTACTGAAACAATAATACGTGTTGCTCCTTCTCTGAGAGAGGATTATATAGCCTTATCCACTGCTATGTGACTGGCAGCACCTCGTAGGCGGAAGGAATGAATTTCCCTGCCCTATGTCCAGACTTGGCCATGTGACTTGCATTGGCCAATGGAATGTGAGCAGATGTGGCATACACCATGGAGCAGCAGCTTTCACAGAAGTGATTACTGTTTGGCTTGGCCTCCAAGTCATGTCTGAGGTTGCTCTCAAAGTCTGGATGCCATAGAACAAACCCAAAGCCAAGCACAGACCTTATATAACATGCGACCGAAATAAATGTTGTAAGCCGCTGGGACTGTGGGGATGCTTGTCACACCCCAGCTCCCCCAAACAAATACAGTTTTTTAAAAATAAGTCAAAAAGGGTGTTGCTTAATTGCCAATTTCTAGGGTGGCAGCAGGAAGGTGAAGAAAGCTCTCTGCCTTCAAAAAGCTCAGAGCTTTCAAAAGAAGTGGACATGACAAATTGACTAAATGCGATACGGAGAGTCCTGTGTGCCGGAGTGTAAAAACAGAGCTAGGAGGGGAGAAGCAACAGAACCTGGCTGAAGGGTCAGAGGTCACTTATGGGAGGGATCATATTTAAAGGAGGCCTTGAAGCCAGAGAGGCTCTGACCTTTGTGGAACAAGTGTACAGATGGAAACTCCCAGCCCATCCCTATCTTTATTCTTTTCCAACCCCTTAGCTCAGTCCTGCCCTCTCAAGGGTCTATGTATGTGACATAAACTCTCACCTACATGGGCCTAAGGAAGAACCCTGGGATGTTCCCAGAAATGGGCTCAGGGACATTTGAATAGAAATTCAGGGATTCCAGATACCCAGAGTGTGGTTTAGAAGGTGGGGTGTGGTCACAGGATGAGCATTGGAGAAGCTGGAACAGGTCTATCTAAAGCACAGCACCCTGGGTGCCTGCACTCCTGGGTGGCTGGGTGGTAAAGGCGGGCTAGTGGAGAACAGAAAGACGGTTGTGTTCTTTGAACACGGGAATAATACGCTTAGTTATAGGTTGCAAGACTCTTTCTGGAGGCAATGCGGAGGATGGGTGGTGAGATAGACTAGAGGGAATTAGCTGGCCAAGTTATGCTAGAAACAACATTTGCCATAACATCTTTGATTTTCTCTTCGTTCTGCCCCTCTGTTCTCTTTGTGTGCAGGGGCGGAGAATCACTGCCTCATGGCACCTGGGCTTTTTCCACCCTGCCCTATTACATGGTGATCCTGGTAGAGCACATGTTTGATTTTAAACCAAGAACTTCCATTTTAGCCGCAAAGTTGTGAGGTGATGTATTTTCTCAATGCCAGATTTTCCAGTTGTGAAAGAGAACTGTAGCAACTGGTAGTAAAGTGTATGAGGCTAAAGTGTATGAGGCTAAATGACACAGTGAAGCATAATATGAAAGGCGTGCGAGTGGACCCAGACCAAGGACTACCACTACAGCGGGAGGGGCACAGTTGTGTCGGCATGGTGGAACCAGGGCTGGCTTTCTTCTGGAAACCTTGACAGCTACTGCTGGCTTTACAGTCTGAGACACCATTTGGTGTGCTGTCCCATCAGCAGCGACTTTCAGAGTGATAGACGTGCTCCGGGCCAGTCTCCCAGCATGGAAAGTTTAGGGGCTGGGACCTGCAGGGGAAGAGGTTGAAGTAGGAATTTACATAATCCGATTATTGAGGGATTAGGTTCCGGAAGCTAAAAGCCTCTATGTGCTTGAGCTAAAACCCTTACTATTCATGGCTCTCTCCACCCCTTGGAGAGACTGCACCTGCAAGCTCCTGGGAGGGCACAGGGGGCCGGGAAGGGAAGGGTAGACATCGGGAGAGGCTGGGAGAGGCTGGGCACCATCAGGCCCTGGTTCTGTTGCTTTAATTGATCTGTCTGGATTAGCCTGTAAATGCCGGTCCTCTAGTGCTCTATGCAGGAGTTTCACTTCAGGAAAGACCTGACCTGGGGATTTCTGCCAGCCAGAGTGCGTGTGGATCATACTCATTTTGGCCAGAAGTTCCGCATCAGCCTTGTTCCACCTTGAAACTCCTCCCCATGTTCTCAGTTCTTAACCCCTTTCTCAATCCTCAGTTCTGTGTACCAGGCCCCACTGCACCCACACAGCTCTCCAGGTAACAGTCATCCATCCACCTATAGTGCACCTGTCTATCAGTGTACCGTCATGTGAATTAGCTGGTTCTTCCTATTTGATACAATTTATAAGGATACTCTTCTCAGTAAATATCATTCCTTCATGTTCTTTGGTATTCTGATAAATTTTGACAATTTCAGGTTCATTAATAGTGTTACATGCAGTTATTAAAATTTTCTAAAATCTCTATTTCCATTATCCATGTTTTCATGCCTCACATTATGTATTTGTGACCTCTCTCTCTTTCTCTCTTTCTCTGGATCTTCTTAATTAGTTTTGTGGAAGTTTTGTGGACGTCAAAGATGTACATATAATATTTTTTGCTTTGGGATATTTACTGAGATTTTCTTCTTTCATAAATCCTTCATAGGTACCAGAAAAGGGGATGTACTCGTTGTTTGAAAGGTGAAATGTCTTTATACAGATCATCCATTCAGTCCTCTGTAATCTTGGAAGTTTTGGTCTACTTGATCGAAAGGGAGTTGTGTGAAAATCCTACTCTTCTGTAGCGGCCCCCTTTTGTTTTTGTGAGTGTTTGCTTTAGGTCTCTATGCTGGATGCCCTGCTTCTAAAGCAAGAAGAGCCAAGGAAGCCCAGACTTAGAGACAGATCCGACCTCCATCTAAAGTGGTGCTCTTTGTCTTGCTTTTTGCCCCAAAATTTTGTTTTCTAGTAAGAGCAAAATCCCTTGTTTTTCAATTTACATTTTTCAAGTTAAACTGTGTCCATTCTGTTATAGTTCATTTATGAAGTTCTATGTGACTCTTAATTATAGGGAACTTTTGGGGGGTATATTTACATTCCTTTTACTCTATTTTTTAAAAGAGTTTGGCTTCTTCAAACTAAATCTCAGTTTACTTTCTCTACTGTAAGCATCACAAGGATTTCTTAATCTCTAAACCTCAGGAACTATGCTCACTCCACTTAAAGCTGCTTGAAAAGACGTTTGTTGAGCAAATCTAAGAATGCCCCGGCCTTTTCCTGCAGCCAGCTGCCTCCAGCTGCCCTGCTCTCTGTCAGCAAGCCCGTAGCTCGCTTCTGGGAGCTGGAGGGTTTCGGAGGGCTGCTTGTTTCTTACAGAGAGGAGGACATTACCGCTGCTGTAGAGAGGTAAGCAGGAGGGAATGTGGATGGGAACTAGTCAGGAGAGATGACAGGAAGGCTGCCCAGAAGGAATGATGGCCGGACCACGCAGGAGGGGAGTAGCACTGGGCACCAGCTTTCAGGAAACTAATTCTTTCCCCTCATGAGTAACCCTACCTTTAATGCACACTAGGCATTTCACCCAAGTTTCCTCCTGTAAAATTAGACATAATATCTATTACCTAAAAAGTTATACAATGAGTTACCATTGCAGACAGACAACATAAGTATCTCAAACAAGTTAAATACTAAATATACCTGCAGAAACAAGGCTGTGGCACACAGCTGACTTGGTCTCACTAGTGGTTCTTAGGCCACTGGAACCAACAGATCTGAAAGTTCTAGGAATGTTAATGCTGCCCCACTCAGAGGGCCATAGGGCCACTTAGGGCTTAGCAAGCATCCACCTCACGGGGCTCTTCTCATCTCTCCCATCCCATCCCACCCAAATAAGAAAATCACCAAGCAAGCAGCAGCGGATGAAAGCAGGTGACCCAGGACACACAGGCACCTAGAAGGGAGAAATACAGTACAGTGAGATATATACAGTGATATATATAGTACAGTGATATACATAGCCCACATCTTTCCCTGAGCAGTGGGTGGGAAGCCCAGGGGTGAGGGCTTTGGCCCCCCTCCGACAGAAAGGAAGACCTTGTTTTGTCACCTTTTTAGACTTCCCCAGCCTCCTTCCCCAGTCAGGACATAGAGATGCTAGACTGTGCAGTCCAGTCTCTGATATACCTGTACAATGATTTTATGGCCTTGGACAGGTAGTAGTATCCTTCTGAGCTTGTTTCCTGTAATATCTAATAACTATTTATTTGTTGTGGGTGAAGTGAGACATTAAGAACTCCCCACACGGGGGCAGTTTAGTGCGATAGTTGAGGGAAAACCTTTAAGTTGGTCCTGGAGGCAGAACACCTGGTGTGTGTACCTCTACCCCAAGCCCACTGTCCTCTTGGGCATGTCGCTTCACTTCAACCAGCCTCAGTCTTCTCAGCTCTACATTGGAAATAGTGACGGTGTATGACTGTAATCCTAGCACTGTGGGAGGCCGACACAGGAGGACTGCAAGTGTGAAGCCATCCTAAGCAGTTTAGTAACTCAGTGACATCCTGACTCCAAATAAACAAGGTCTGGGGATGTAGCTCAGTGTGAAGGCTCTGGGTTCAGTCCCTAGGATCAAACAAACAAACAAAGAAGAAATGGTGTCAACTTTGTTGCTTATGACGAAAACTCACTAAGGTAATATACATAATGATTTGAGGTAAATATTTTTTATTTTTTTCATTTTAAAAATAAAAGAACAAAAACATTAACAAACTGACAGCCATTTACAAGGTAGCACAAGAACCGTACAAGCAATACTGAGTTACAGATAAGGTGACAGGGAATTAACAATGGTTGTTGTATTACATATTGATAACTTCAAAGTGCATACTCAGGAAAACAAATATAGACTTGCAAGATTGATCAAATAATTAATCCTTGACTGATCCTCTCAGTAAAGCGATAGAAGTCAGTAGTACAAGTATGTTAGCTATCCTGCATATACATACAAAAATATGGAACGCTTCACAAATGTGCATGTTATCCTTGCGCAGGGGCCATGCTATTCTTCTCTGTGTCATTCTAATGTAAGTACATGTGCTGCTGAAGCGAGCACAGTGGTAAATATTTTTTAAATGGTAGGAGTGGACTTCTAATGAAACCATAGTTACTCAGTAAATGCTTATTATTCTTTTATTTTCATTATCAGAAATGACTCTGTTTTTTGGAACTGGGAATCAAACTCAGGACCTTGTGCTGGCCAGGCAAGTGTTTGTGCCACTGACCTATATCCTTGGCCAAAAAACCTCTATTCAAAAGCTAGACAGGGATTCTAACCACATGCCTCTAATTTCCTCCAGAGGGCACTTCCTGTTGTATTCTTTCATCTGCTCAAACCAGTGTTCTGGTTTCTACCTCTTTTCTTTGAGTTACTTAAATCTTGTGGTAGTATGCAGCATTTCTTTCTTTCCAGTATTTGGAGCAGACCTTGGATGAGGGAGATGTCAGAGGGGAAAGAATAAGTTTCTCTTAACCACTGCACCTTTCTCTAACAATGTGACCCCACTCTCCAGCACCCCGGGCCTCAGACCCCTTGGCAACACCCACAGACTCACCCGCACAGACGCATTTCTTCTCCATGACACCTGGTGTTGAATCCAGGCAGGTGTTTTGGTCCAGAGCAAATGTTGACCATTGAAGCATAAACTGCCTCCCGTGAGTGGGCATTACTTCCCATAGTTACCAATTAGAGGGGCACACAGCCCTGGGTGTGCCCAGCTGCCGACCCCTCAGGGACTACGCTGGTGTGGCCTCGGCTCTGTAGGCCTGCAGCTGAGTGCCTCTCTTTTCAGGCAATAAACCTAAGGGTATCGGGGAAAGCACAATGGGGGGGGCTGGGGTGGGCACATCAGGTACTAGAGACACAAAGGGGTGGGTGGGGCCCCCTTCTCCCTCTCCGTTCTCCTGTCTTTGAATAAGGAACATGACTCATCAACAGTTCCCCTAGATGGGGATTTAGATGCTCTGTGGGCACCAGATAAGACTGCAGCCTACTCACAGAAAGTAAATTCATTGACTGCTCCCCTAAGTCAATACTGCCAAGCTTATCAGCTGTCCTCATTCCCCACTCAGCGCCCTGGGGACCAAATTTGAAAGAAAGGCCAGGGGCTGAGAGCAGAGGTGCAGGATTGATCTGGGAGGGGCCTCTGCACGCCCCCTCCCCGCATTTCAGGCATGGGGGCGTGGGAGGTGTGCCAGGTTCCTGCTACAGGGAGCTGTCAGCTCGCCAGACGAGCAAACCCCAAGCAAACACACACATCCGGGGGATGAGAGAGCTACCTTTTTATTCCTCAGATCCTGCAGATGTTTCCAGGAGGCTTCTTGGCAAAACCAGAAGATATCGTTTAAAATCCAACCAATGAAGACTTAAAGAGAAACCTTTGCTTTCCTACCGCTGTTCTCATCTTTGCTTTCATCGCAGATACTTCTGCACCACCCCAGAACACATCTATCCTTTTAGCCAGGAGGAATTTGGCTTCTTTGAAAATTGCCTGGAACAGATTACCAAACTGGGGTTTCAGACCCATTTCTGAGCCTCAGACGTACTTGAAGCAGACTGGTTTAACAAGATCCCTGTGCTAGGCTGCCCTTCCACTCACGGTCCCTATGGCCTCTGCAGGGACTCTAGGCCAGCCCAGGTCCCATCAGTCAACAAGACCCACTTGCATCCTCTGACCAGTTAGCAGGATCTCTTTGGTGGGTGGAAATGGGAAAGAGTAGAAAACAAGATGGACTTGGCCTGCCTGACAGTGTGGCCCAGGAAGCCAGGGTAATCCCAAGTCGCTGGAAAGTAGGTAGGGAAGTAAGGTTGGTTGGTAGTGTGGGCTACTCTTCTAGCACACCTAGAGCAACTCTTTCACCCTTGGGAGCCATGTTCTCCAGTGGTGAGCAGAACATAGAAAAATGAGGACTAAGGTAAGAGCTGGAATTTCAAATAGCTACTGACTCCATCTCTTTCCCTGGATGCTGCTCCCTCCGACTCCCACAGTTAAGCTCTGTGGCATCCCGTATGTCCTGGGTTCTAATTAAAGCAGCGGGTGTAGAAATGACACCAGCCTCTTCTCTACATCTGTCACACTAATACATAGTGGTGTCCAAGCTCAGCGCAGACCACTGGTTTCCCTTGTGTCTCTGTTCTTCTGTCATGTACCAAAAATTGTCTTCCATCTACCCCAGAGCTCAGAACTTCACTACCAATTTTCCTGTCTCAGGTCACCAGCACTTTTGCCATGACTCGGAAAGGCCGGGTCTAATTCCCGGAAACCTCCTCGCGAAGCCCCTGCCTTATCCTATGGCACTGCGTTCCTGTGGCCTGTATG
This sequence comes from Dinomys branickii, assembly GCA_004027595.1. Classification (NCBI taxonomy): domain Eukaryota; kingdom Metazoa; phylum Chordata; class Mammalia; order Rodentia; family Dinomyidae; genus Dinomys; species Dinomys branickii. The sequence goes on along the minus strand of PVLD010015909.1, from coordinate 15,191 downwards.
CAGCACTACTCTTGGGCTGCACTTCTCAGACCACCACCAAAGTGCCTCCTGCTCGCCTTGTCTTGAGTGCCTTCTGACCCTGAACTTCCTGTGTTGGTGGCCCGCACTGCTGGTACTCCCAGAAGTAAACTTTCCTGACCACTAGGGGCCAGGTTCAGCACCCTTTGGGACTCCCGAGTCCCTGGGATCAACAGCAGTAAATCTGAACTCTCCCCAGTCCCTGCTCTGGCCTGGAAGGCTTCATGAATGGTGTTTGAACCTCAGCCTTCAGTGTAGCACCAGTGAGTAGTAACGAAGGCGTTATGTTCCTGTTCAAATCTTTTCCCTATTTTCCCTTATCCAAATTTTATAGAAGGTTATTCGGTTCACTATAAGCTGTTCTTGCCCATTTAGGGCAGTTGCCCATTGGTGTAACTGCACTATTTGCAATTTATATATGGGCAGGATGGCTTACTCACAGTTCTGGAAAACCTATTCTGTGAGCTCACTGACTCCTTTCTTCTGGAAGGCTTTTCTTCTTTTCTTCATTTATTCAAATTTCATTCTTCCTATCTAAGCGCAAGTGAACCTGGCTGCCCTTGTCTCTGCCTCTCTTTCCGGAGCTTGAAATAGCCTTTTGTGCTCAGTCTGCCATCTGTAAATCTGGGACCTTTGCTACCTTTGCCTAAGCCTGGTCTTTGAGGCTTAGTTCTGTTCAGTGTTGTTTTGACCCCATGTCCTCTCTCTCTCCAAAGGTTGGGGCTTGTACCTATGCCCTTAAGGCCAAGGTCACTTCTTATTTCCTGTCCTCAAGACAAAGTCCTTTACCCAAGAGTGCTTTGAAATACCAACCTGACAGGAAGAATGGTTACATGGGACTACCAGTAAAATGCAAGTTGATTGGATTTATGCCAGAGGCCAAAATAAAAGCAAATGAAGATAATATTAACAATTGCTATCATTTATTAGGCATCTACAAAGTATCAAGTAGTGCACCGGATCCTGTAGGGCGCCTATAATTGTTATGATAACCTTTAAAGCTAGGAATTAATTTTAGACCCATAAATTGAACAAAAACTGGTAAATCAGAGATTAAATAACTAGCCTAATGGAGCCTGGCGGTCCACAGGGGCGCGCACACACACACACACACACACACACACACACACACCCCGTGCCGCATTGGGGCCAAGCCTGGCAGTATGTGGGGGTGACCCCATGGACCTGACCAGGCCCCCGAGGGTCTCAAGGGCTTTCCAGTGGGGTGCAGATCATAGTGTGCCTGGGTCCCTGCCTATATACCGTCATTGAGGTTGGGTGCTTTTCCACCTAGTGCCATAGTAATTTGTGTGCACCCATGTGTGTTGCAGCATAATTTGAAGCAGCCATGTGTCCTCCCAATGTGAGAGCCAGAGGGAATGAATAAAACCAAAAAGTACTGTTATTATCAGAGGGAAGACAACTGATTGGGTGGGAAAACAATGGAGATGAGGGTGGAGAAAATTTTTTGATGCATGCTTTATTTGTATAACTGAGTAACAAATGCAAAGATAACATTATGTAATACAGCACCCATCGTTAATTCTCTTCCAAAAAAATAAATAACCTAAGATCACAAAATCAAGAGATGATAGATGATTTGCATTTGCAACTCCAGTCCTTGCCAACTCTACCAATCCTTTTAGATATGCATTGTCCAATGTGCTACTACTAGCTTCATGATGCTATTTAATTTTATTAAAAAAACATTTAGTTATTCAGTTGCCACATTCAAATACTCAGTAGTCATGTGTAGCTCATGGCTACAGACAGAACTTTCCTACATAAGAGAATGCTCTAGATACTCTCAGGATACTGGGGAAAGAAGGCTCCTAGTAGAATAGGGGGATAGATGGCTCCTAGCAAATGATGACAGGATGGTAAGAAAGGAAAATGTTCCTTCCATAGGGAAAGATTTTTCCTCTTTTGTGGGGTTACATTCCACAGATTTGGTTTTTCTACTGAGTAGGATCTACCTACAATAGAGGTTGCCCAGTTTATGCTCCAAAACAAATTCTCATGCACTTTAAGACTTTATCAGTTAGGGCTTATTTCAGGAACAAATTTAATTAAAAAAAAACATGATATATAAAAGATTTACAAAGTACAATGGCTGCATGCAGAATGAGGGTTAAAAAATGCAAAAGGGCTGTTTGTGCACTGGAGAAGCAAAGGATCCCATCCAAAGTCGCAGGCCTTGAGCCCACTGGAGAATCAATCGCATGACTCTATTGGAGAGCCAAAGGGTCTGTGTTAGAAGGTTGAAGACTCCACTGGAAGCCTGGAGATAGGCATCCAAAGGTAGTAAAGGCTGGAGCTCCTCTGAAGAAGCAAAAGTAAGACTTCCTGCTTCTTTCCCTTTTTATTCCATCCGGGCCACAACCCTATTGGTTGGTCCACTCACATCCAGAATAAGTCTTCCCTGTTCAGATAGTCAGTCATCCAGGCATACACAGAACTGTGCTAAACTAATTCACTAGACATTTCTCATCCAAGTTGACACCACAGTTAAATATCACACTTTAGCCCCTGTCAAAATGACAACCAGACACATTTCCTTAAACCATAATTAGTCTCCAGATACAACAGCAACTTCAGAGTTATGCTTAACATGATACAACTGCATACAGTGAAAGTGCACTAACTCCCTCCTCAAAAAATAAGACAAATTTTTTTTTTCTTTGGGTGATGTTTCCTCCCAACATCCCATAACTTGAACACTTATAGGTTTAATAATACTTAAGAACCAATATTAAATCTATCGGGCTGGGGATATAGCTCAGTGGAATAAACGCTTGCCTAGCAAGAGCAGGGTCCTGAGTTCGATCCCCAGTACCGCAAAAAAAAAAAAAAAAATTAAATCTATCAACATTGTTACAAAGGAAAAAAACAAAGATACCTGCTTAATATATGTGTATATATGCACAAGCATAATAACAAAGCAAGGGAGAACAAAGAGAGTTGCAATCTTCATTTTTTTAAACTAGTCATGCAGCCATAGCTGGTATTTATGACTACCTTGTCCTATTGCCCATTCTGTATTTCCTTGGCCTTCAGCAATCACCCCATCAAGTCTTAGTGGAATGACTTATACCTTCATTTCTGAAGATTCTCGGCCATTTGTCATCCTGCTTTGATTGAGTTGTTGTAGTTTCCTACTGATCTTAATAACAGGACATGTAATACCCCAAGGTGCCAAAGAATCTCCTCCTCTCCAAATATATTCTTCCTTTCCTCCACTGTGGAGTAATAGTCCAATTTCCCCTAAATAGCTGGGTCAAACACCTCTTCGAACACTGTAACTCTCTGTCTTAGTTTTACTTTTCTCTCTTAGCTGAGACAAAATACCTGACACCCAGAATTAAGGAAGGAAAGGTTTAGTTAGCTCACAGTTTGTGGAGGTTTCAGTATATAGTTGGCTGGCTCCAAGGCAGGGTGGCACATGGCACAGGGCAGCCATTCATGGCTGCGGAAAATAGCAAAAGCAACAAGAGCAAAAGGGAGGAGAGGTGGCAAGCAGCGTCTTTCCCTCCCTTACACTGTATGCAAACTACCTGCCCCAAGGCAGGTATAGCACTCACACCCATAATCCCAGCATTGGACTATGGATCAACAAAAAAATCTAGAAGCCCCCCATGACTCTTTGAGGATTTGGGGGGACATGCAGACACAAACTGTAACACTCCCCTTTTAGCTTGCTTACTTAGAGACACGAGGAGTCCAAAGCAACTGGGGGAAGTTTTAGCTTCTAATTCAGTGGAATCATTGTGTGCTTCCTAGTACAAACCTTCTGCCCTCTGAAACCAAGACTTCTAGGCCAACAGAGCATAAATTCATGGGTATAAGAAGAAGAAGTTTTACTAATGGGTCACTAGAGGTAATAGTGAGTGGTACTATGGTATCATTTCCATCCCTTGATTCCTGGGCCCATGAATCCTGGCTATAGGAGACACAGTACCATATAATAGATACTGATTCAAAGCATACACAGAGTTTGAAGAACCCTGCCCCAACCCTGCAAGGTATTGCCATCTAGCTGGTGCTGTAACTGAATCTTCAAAAGGCCATTCCACATTCCTATCAATCCAGCTGCTCCTAGACGGTGAGAAACATTGTAAGATCAGTGAGTTCCATAAACCTGAGCCCATTGCCTCACTTCTTTGGTTGTGAAATATGTTCCTTGGTCAGAAGGCTTGCTGTGTGGGTAATGCAGCAGTGGGTAAGTAATTATGTAAGTCCACAGATGGCCATTTCAGCAAAGCATTATGTTCAGGGAAGGCAAATCCATACCTGGAATAAGTGCTTATACCAGTAAGGACAAAGCACTGCCCTTTCCGTGGTGGAAGCAGTCAAACAGAGTCTACTTGCTACTAGGTTTCAGACTGATTGCCCCAGGGAATGGTGCCATGTTGGGGACTCAGTGTTGATCTCTGATGCTGCCATATTGGGTAGTCACCAGTGGCTGTAGCCAGTTCAGTCTTGGTGAGTGGAATTCCATGCTTCTGAGCCCACGCATAACCTCCATTCCTGCCACCACGGCCACTTTGTTCATGAGGCCATGACAGGAGTAGCTGAGGAAAAGGTTGATTGTTATCCACAGAACAGGGCCTCTTGTCCACTTCCCTACTAAAGACCCCTTCTGCTGAGTTTACCCAATGGGGAGACTTTACATGGGACACAAATATCTTCACATCCTTCACCCATATGGAGAGGTCTATCCATATACCTCTACCTCAAATATCTCTGCCACCAATTTACCAGTCATGTTCCTCCCAAGTCCCTGACCATCTGGCTAGAGACTGTTCATTACAACCCATAAGTCAGTATAAATTTGCATATCTGGCCATTTTTCTTCCAAGAAAAATGTATGACCAGTTGTACTATCTGGAGTTCTTTCTACTGTGAAGAGTTTCCTTCACTGTTGTCTTTCAGGGATGTCCTTGCAAGGGGCTTTTGGGTGGTGGCTGTATAACATGCAGAACTATCTGCAAACCAGGCCTTAGTCTTCTTTTTCCTCGTCAGCTGGTCATATGGTATATCACATGAGGCAATAGGTGCACGTTAGAAGGAAGAAGGCAGTATATCAGGAGAAGGAACCATGGGCATTTGGGCAACTTCTTGTAACTTTCTGTGCCCTCTGAACCTGTTGGGGCTCAATCACATATATACCACTCTCATTGAATGATGTACTATTGCTGTGCATGTTCAACTCTTGATTATTGTAGAGATAGTAATACCAGATCAGATAACACCCAGCTCATCATGGGCAGCTCAGGCTGTGAGGTAAACTGGTCAACCAAGTAACAGGGCAGGAACCGCTTCTCAAAGGAAGAACAATTGTCTGCAGATGGTAGCAGAGACTCATTTCAAAATCCTGAAGGTCAGTTTTGGTAGGTTATCTGTGTCTAGAAATGTATTCATTTCTTCTAGATTCTCCTATTTATTAGAACATAGATTTTCAGTGTGGTCCTTAGTAATCCTCTGGTCTTCAGCGGTATCTGTTGTAATGCCATGCCCTCTTTTTTATCTCTAATTTTATTGATTTGTGCTTTTCTCTGTTTTGGCTAGTTTGGTTAAGGGTTTATCCATTTTTTCAAAGAATCAAATCTTTATTTTATGGATGCTGGGTACTATTCTTTTAGTCTCTAGCTCATTAATCTCAGCTCTGATCTTTATTACGTCTTTCTTTCCCTTCGTTTTTGTTTTGGTTTATTCTTTTTCTAAGGATTTGAGATGCATCATTAGGTTATTTGAGCTCTTTCTGATTTTTTATGTAGACATTTATAGTTACAAGCTTCCTTACTAGAACTGCCTTTTCTGTCTCCAAGAGATGCTGCTATATAATATTTTATATTCATTTAATTGAAGGGATTTTTAAATTTCCTCCCTGATTGCTTCAGTGACCCCACTGATCATTCTGTTTATATAGTTTCTATGGTTTCTCTTGCCCTGGATTTCTAGTTTCATTCCATTATGATCTGGTAATATATAAGAACTTCTTCCTTTCTTTTGTATTTACTAAGGCTTGCTTTATTGCATAATCTATGATCTATTTTGGAAAACATTCCATGAGCTGCTGAGCAGATTGAGTATGCCGTAGTTCTTTGATGGACTGTTCTGTACATATCTGTTAAGTCCATTTGGTCTATGGTTTACTTTAACTCTGAGGTATCTTTGTTTATTTTTATTTTTTGTCTAGATGGCTTATCTATGGGTAAGATTAGCTTAGTACTGAAGTCAACTACTCTTTCAGTATTGGGACCTATATGTCTCTTTATGTTGAGTAGCGATTGTTTTATGAAATTAAGTGCACCGATGTTTTATGTACATATATTTACAGTTGTTATATTACCAGGACTGTTCCATTTACCAATATATGGTGTTGTCTTATCTGATTAATTTTGTTTTGAACCTTTCTCTGTCAGTTATGAGTACAGCTGCTACTTTTTGCAGTCAGTTTTCATCTGCATGCAATATTGCTGTCTGTCTACTCACTTTTAATGTATGTGTGTCTTTGCTAATGAGGTATGTTTCTTGCAAAAGGGTTGGGTCTTGTTTTTAATGCAATCTTTCATCTGTGCTTTTTATTGGAGAATTAAGACCATTTAGATTCAGGGTTATTATAGAAAGATATGTACTAATTGGTGTCATTTTGTTGTTTTTCTTTTCTTTTAACATTTTAAATATTTATTGAAAGATAAAAAATTACCAAACAATAAACAGATATTAAATGCAACATAGGGACAGAGTGAAGAAAAATGTGTTACTTTTCTATACTCAGGTGAGTTTCAGTAAATATTAATTTTTGGATTTAAAACTAGAAATGACTTAAAACTTTAAAACTAGAAATTGCCAAATAAAGGATTAAAATATCTCTTAATCAGGAGGAAAAAGCCAAAAAGTCTGTATATCATCTTTTTTTAATGGCATACCCATGTTCTTCATTTAATTCTGTTGATGAATAAACATATAAATTTTGTATTTGTAACTACTGAAAACAGACCATAAGTAAAATACGTTAAGAACATTAACATTTTATATCAGTGTTTTTGTAAGACTGTTGGTGGCATGTAAATCTTCAGATAAGTATGACTTAGTTGTAAAATTATAAAAACATGAGTTATTTAAAAGAATATGCAAATTGTGGAAGCAACCCAAATGTCCGTCCACAGAGGACTGGATAAAAAAATTGTGGCATTTTTACATAATGGAATATTTCTCAGCTATGAAAAAGTCAAACTTGAGGCTTTTATAGGTAAATGGTCACAATTAGAGACCAGATCCATAAGTGAAGTAAATCAGATGTACATGTGCAAACAGCATACTGTATCATTAGAGTAAGAACCTGAAAGTGGGAATATAAATTAGGAGGTATGAAAGGAAACTGCTCAAAAGTAAAAAGCAACTAGCATGAGGGGAAGGAGAAAAGGAAGAGAGGGATAGCTATGTAAGTATGTATATATATGCAGGATGGCTGACATGGTTGCACTATTGTCTTATGATGCTTTATTGTAAGGAACAGTCAATGATTAGTTGTTTGATCAATCTTGTATGTCTATGTGTGTTATCTGAACCTACACTTTGAAGTTATTAATATGTAATACAACAGCCATTGTTAATTCCCTGTCACCTTATGTGCAATTCAGTTTTGGTACTGTTCTTGTGCTACTTTGTGTCTGTTAGCTAATGTTTTTGTTCTTTTACTTTTTAAAATAAAAATAAATAAATAAAAGAATATGCAATTGGATGTAGCTGTATGGTCAAATTATGTAACGAGAAGATATCAACAGCAGCTTCTAGATCATGGAAGTCTCCTGTACTTCCATTTTCATATTTTGTAATGCACACGTATTCATTTTATAAGAGGAAGATTAAAACTTTATCAAGGTAAAGCATACTATATATTCAGTGAAGTCACAATCAGACAAATGATGCTACTGAACACTTGGTTTCTCCCAAATGAAAAATAAAATAAGTGTTTTCCTTAAGACATAGGAAAAATGCACAATAAAGCAAGAAGAAAAAATTAGTAACTTCAAAAGCTCCACCTTATAAATCAGTACACAGAGTGGATATGAATAGGAACAAATAACCCCAGAGCTGATTGCTTAAAACAAACAACAGAATTAACAAATTAACTTGTTTGTTCAGGCAAACACAAATACGGAAAATAATATATATAAACCACAAATTCTGAAGAAGTAAAATATACAACAGCTTATGTTAATTATGAGGTGAATACTGTAGTAAATATTAATTAGCAGAATTGACTCTGGGAATACAGTGCTGGAACTGACCAACGACTATGGAAATATTAGAGAAATCTGCCTAAGTGCTCTGCAAAATGTTCAAGTGTTGTCCCTAAGTGGCTGGATTATAGGCTATTTTACCCCTTCTTTGTTCTTTTTGAGAATGTCAAAAATTGTACATCAAGCAGGCACAAATTTTGAAATGATATATAAAGACAAATTTCAAAAACAAATCCTTCTGTCTTATAGGACACACTTTTGAACATTAAAGGTAGAAACAACTGCCTTTAATTCTATCATTTTTTAAGTGCTTGTGATGGAATCCAGGGCCTCCTGGATGCTAAGCCCACATTCTACCAGTGAGCTACACCCCAGCCCTACCTTTCTAAAATTTAAGTAAAGCAAATACTGACGCACCCTCAAAGGACTGCTGAGGTTCAGGGCGTCTGTTATTGGGTTCAAGAGGCCAACTGATGGCCTAGGTACTACTGATGGCCATTTCGATTTCTAGAACTCCGGCTGCCTTCATGATGATATCTCCAAACAGGATGATTGACACTCGAAGTGCCACTCCAATAGATAGATGCTCATAAATAATTCTTTGGGTTTCAATGGAGAACCTGTCACTTAAGTGGAAAGCTCTTTACAAAGTGCCTCAAATCTTATACATGTGCAATGCAAATTTCTTTGTTTTTTGCTGGTATCGTGAATAGGTGATGTGCTCTTTACCCCATTCAAAGAATAAATTAATGAAGATGGTGACCTTTGATTTAAGCCACCCAGACAGGACTACATTGCTTCTTCACACTTCTATAGGATGTTGAATCCTGGCAAGGTGTTCTTTTGCATGTTAGAAACAGTGCAGAAGGGGCTGGGGATATAGCTCAGTGGAATAAGCGCCTGCCTAGCAAGTGCAGGGTCCTGAGTTTGATCCCCAGTACCGCCAAAAAAAAAAAAAAAATTTAGAAACAGTGCAGAGCACAATGTATGCATTTGCCATAAAATATAGGAAGATAGCGGGTTTTATGTAGATAAATTCATATAAAAAGGATGTATGTGTAGACCCTATTTATCCTATTGAATGTGTACTAAACGCAATTTTTCTCACACCAGAGAAAACATGTAATATCTGTACATGTGTGTTCAAATTCACCTGAGTATGGTCTCAAGGTGCATCCATTTACTTGGAAGTGTCTTAAATTTATCCTTCTTTATGGCAGAATAATACTCCGTTGTATAAAAAGCCCATATCTTTGTTATCCATTCATCAATTGATGGGCATTTGGGCTGTTTCCAAGATTTGGCTATTACAGATTGTGCTGCTATAGACATGGGTGTGCATATATCTATGTGGTATGATGCTTTTAATTCTATTGGGGAGTTACCAAGAAGGGGAATAGCTAGGTCACATGGAACCTCTAGTTTTAGTTTTTAAGGAATCTCCAGACTTATTTCCATCAGTCTACACTCTGAGCAGCGGGGCGAAGGGTCCCTTTTCCCACGCATCCCTGCCAGCCCTTGTTATTGGTTGATCTCTCGATGACAGCCCATCTTTCTGGGGTGAGATGGAATCTCAGAGTTCTTTTCATTTGTGTCTCTCTAAGGACCAGTGATGTTGAGCATTTTTCACATGTTTATTGGCCGCTTGTACTTCTTCATCTGAGAAGTGTCTGTTCATTTCAGATGCCCATTTATGGTTTGGGTCTTCCAATTTGAATTTTTTGAGTTTGAACTTTTCAAATTCTTTATATCTTCTAGATATTAGTCCTTTGAGGAACACCTGGTGAATATTTTTTTTTTCCCCACATTGTGGGTTGTCTCTTCACTCTGTTGGTGACTTCATTTGCTCTGTAAAAACTTTTCTGGTGTGAGAAACGGAAAGCATAAATAAAGACCAAAATTTATAATAGATATTGTGAAGGAGGAAGAAAATATTCAAATGGGAAGGGGAGGCCAGGTGTGGCGGTGCACGCCTGTAATCCCAGCACTCAGGAGGCTGAGGCAGGAGGATCATTGTGAGTTCGAGATCAGTCTGGGCCACAAAGTGAGCTCAAGGCCAGCCTGAACTGCATAGCAAGACCCTGTCTCAAAAAGACAAAAAAAAAAAAAAAAAAAAAAAAAAAAAAAAAAAAAAAGGGAAAAGGAAACAGGGGAAAGAAAAAAATGGAAAGAAAGCATTTGTAAATAAGGGGAGGAGGGGTTGTAGGGAGAGGAGGGAAGAAGAATCAAGATATGTCATGTACAGGTACAAATCTCCTGTGATGAATATGTTATTATATATATGTAAAATGTAACAATAAAATTTGATTAAAAATAAAATTACAAAACATAATTAATTACAAAAATAAATGCAATTTTTTCCTGGTATGCATGTTTGTGTGTGTGAATGCATTTTCATGCATGCATGTAAGGCTGAGGTTCAAGTTCAAGACATCACACATACTAGCCAAGGGCCCTACCATGAAGCCACATCCCCAACCCTAACTGCAACTGTTCACACTCATTTCTGAAACGCCCACTTGGTAATGCCACTTTGCTAGACACAGGTAAAGCCATTAGATTCAGAGCGTGTGTAGTCTTTTGTGGCGCCTAGCCCCAGCCCTGTAAGCTCTTGTAAGCACTCATACACAAAAACACCAAAAACAAAAGTCCAACGGTTTGGGTTAATCTCTAGGCTCCTCCCCCGCATTGATCAGTGTTTATTCTTTATCAACACCATACTGTCTTTAATTATTGCATTAAATTGGGAGGGTTGCCATAACAAAGCAAAGTACCACAAACTGGATTGGGTTTTTTTTTAGACAGTTCTCACTCCAGTTCCAGGCTGTTCTCAAACTTGCTACATAGCCCAGGCTACTCTCTAACTCATGATCCTCTTGGCTCAGCTTTCCAAATTCTGGGATTAGAGGTGTGCATCACCATGCCCAGTTCTCAGCGGGTGATTTAAAAAATTCATTTCCTCACAGTTCTGGAAGCTAGAAATCCAAGATCAAGGTACAGAGCTGGCTTCTTTTGAGAACTTTTTACCTTTGCTTATATCCATACAGTCTTTGCCTACATCAATGTCTTCAAGAATTTTACCTACTTTATCCAGCAGATTTAATGTTTGTTTTAATATTTAGATCACTGATCCATTTTGATTTTAGTTTAGTGCATGGTGAAAGACATGGGTCCAATTTTAATTTTTGGTATGTGTAAAGTCAGTTTTTCCAGCACCATTTACTAAAGAGGCTGTCTTTCTTACAGTGAATGTGTTTGGCACCTTTGTCACAGATAAGATGGCAGAGTAGGTCTGGAGCTGTTTCTGCATCTTCTAATGTGTTTAATGTGTTCCTTGATCTTCAGGTCAGTGTCTTTTTTTTTTTTTCCAGTACCACACTGTTTTTATAACAGTAGCCTTATAGTATAATTTCAAGTCAGGGATTGTGATGCCCTTGCCTTGCCTTTGTTGCCCAGAACTGCCTTTGCTATTCTAGGTTTCTGGTTGCAAATGAATTTTGGGATTGTTTTCTCTAGTTCTGTGAGATATGCTGTGGAATTTTGATTGAAATTGCATTAAATCTGTATTTGGAAGTATGGCCATTGTTGCTATATTGGATTTTTCTACCCAAGAGCAAGGGATAGCTTTCCGTTTTCTGTTATCCTCAATTTCCTTTTTCAGAGTACTGTCATTTTCAATGTAGAGATCTTTCACATCCTTCATTTATATTGATTCTTAGGTATTTTATGTTTTTGGATGCTGTTGTGAAAGGTGTTGTTTCCCTAATTTTTTTTCAGTGAGTTTGTTATACAGGAAGGCTATTAATTTTTGAGTGTTGACTTTGTATCCAGCTATGCTACTGAATTTGCTTATTAAATCTAGCAGGTCTTTAGTGGAGTTTTAAAATTTTTCTATGTAGAGTATCATGTTATTTGCAAATGATAATTTCACTTCTTTCTTACCTAAACTCATTCCTTTTATTTCTTTCTCTGGTCTAATTGCTCTGGCTAGTTTCTAGAACTATGTTTAATAAGAGTGGAGACAATATCCTTGTCTTGTTCCTGATTTTAGAGTGAAAGCTTTCAGTTTTTGTCCCTTTAGTATGATGTTGGCTATTAGTTTGTCATAGATGGCTTTTATCAGATAGAGATAAGGACCATGTAAACCAGTTTTCTGTAATTTTTTTAAAAATCATGAATGAATGTTGGCCTTTGTCAAATGCTTTTTCTGCCTCTATTGAGATCATATAGACTTTGTCCTTGGCTGTTAATATGGTGTATTACATTTACTGATTTACATGTGTTGAATTATCCCTGCATCCCTGGGATGAATCCCACTTGGTTGTGGTATATAATCTTCTTGAAGATTTGCTACATTGTTTGCCAGTATCTTATTGAGGATTTTTAAAATCTATGTTCATTAGGGACATTTACCTGTACTTTTCTTTCTTAGTTGGATTCTTCTCCAGATTTGGTATCAGGGTAATCCCTATGTCCAGGAATGAATTTGGGAGTATTGCTTCCCTTTCAATTTTATCAGAGTTTGAGAAGTAGTAGCATTAGGTCTTCTCTATATTTCTTGTAGAATTCAGCAGTGAATCTGTCAGGGCCTGGGCTTTTCTTTGTTGGTAGGTTTTTAATTATATCCACAGTTTCTGTACCCATTCATCTGCTGTGGACACATATGCTGCTTCTGAAATTTAGCTATTATGACTCGTGCTGCTGTAAACATAGCTGTGTGCAGTACTGTAATATGGTGTCTTTAACTCTTTGAGGAGACACCTAGAAGGAGGGTAGGTGGGTTAAATGGCATTTTTAGTTTTAGTTTTCCGAGGAATCTCCTCATTCTACTCTCTTCTTATAAGGCCACTAGTCAGCAGTGGGTTGGAACTCACATATTTAACCGCACTTTACCTTATCTAGCTGTTAAAAGGCCCTGCCTCCACGTACAGTAGTACTGTGAGGTACTGAGGGTTAGGATCTAAATATTTGAATTTTGAGGGATGCCATAATAATTAATAAGTCTTAATCCTGGGCATTGTGATCCTTCACACTTTCAGTATAAGGAATGGGATTAAAGCTGTAATTTTAAAAATTCATTTTTCCAGATCAGCAGTTAACTAGAAGTGGTGGTGGTGGTGGGGGGAGGGTAGGGGGAAGAAGGCAAGACCAACAGACCACTGGGTTTCAAATCAGAAGGCAAAAGTTTAAGATTTATGGCCTCTGAGTAAGTTTCTGCATTGGCAGTACACGGGTAGTAACATCCACCTTTTGAAGTCAGAACGCTTCTCTAACGTGAGGCACACTCGGTTCTTCTGACTCCAGATCTTTCTGCTGCCCTCTTTTTTCTATCACTGTTTGAGCTATTCTAAGTAAGTAATTTTACCAGGTACATTTCATCATAAGGCTTTTAGAAAACCCTTGCTGAAATTTCAGTAGGAATTGTATTAAACCTACAGATCAATGTTGGTGAATTTGATATTTTTATTATATTTTCCCAATGCACGAACATGGTATACACTTCTATTTAAGTCTTTGATTTTGCCCATCAGCAGTTTTAGCATACAGATCCTAAATATATTTAGGTAATTTTACACTTAAGTGCTTCATTTTCTTTAAAGTAATGGTGAATGTTGTCTGCAATTGCAGTTTTCTGATAAAATATATAAATGTGATTGACTTGGGGGTGTAATTTTGATTTTGTGCATTGTGATTGTGCTAATTCATTAGCTCCAGGAGTTGTTGTTTTAGGTTCTTTGGTTTATTTAGGTAGATAGTCATATCGTCTACAGATTTTAAAGGTTATGTTGTTTTCTTTTTACTCTATATCTTTTTTTATTTTTAATTTAAAATTAAAAAAAAATTTTTTGCGATACTGGGATTGAACCCCAGGCCTTGACATTGCAGGCCTTTTATTTCTTCTTGTTTTCCTACTGCAGTGGCCAGCACTTCTAGTGTTGGGCTAAACAGGACCAGTGAGGGCAGATATAAAAACATTCAGTCTTTCACTATTACATGCTATGTATCAAGTTAATAAGCATTTAATTGTAAATATTCTTCATTAAAAGTTGAGGTACTTTCCTTCTATTTTTAACTTGAGTTTTTAAAGTCACAAGTTGGTTTGGATTTTGTTAATCTCTATATTTATTTACACAATCATATGCTTTTTTCTTTAGTTTACTGATATGGTTTACTACACTGATTTTTAGGCAGAACTAGCCATTCATATCTGGAATAAATATTACTGATCATGGTATATCATTCTTTCTTTTAGACACTGTTAGATTTAAACAAACCAAGGCTTTTTATTCCATGAATTGTGACACTCCTACTCAGTGGCTGTTACTCTTCACAATTCTGACTTAAATACCGCAAAAAGATAGTTTTAGTTCTTTCTTCCAGAAATGTTATGGTTTCTCATACTGGGTGTTTTCTCTTGCTGCAGTGAGCTAATGAATCTAACTCTGTGTGACTACAGCCATCTTCCTGGTGACCTTTGGCTGACATGCTTCTTCAGAGGGCTTTTGGGTTCTCACATATATGTGTGTAAACCATATTTCTGGACTTAGTTTTTAGAAATACTGTGCTGGTAATAAGATTACTGTTTTACCAGGTGGGTTATGAATGTAAGTAGCTATTATTTTTACTTAAGTTTCAAAAATAAACAAAAAATATTTCAAGAAATTAGAAAAACTTTATTCACCATCCCTAAGTGAATTATATATTACAAATTTCTGATCAAAATAATATTAAAGGTATTTTCAGTAGTACCACAAACTGTCTATATTAACAAAACCAAACAGTAAACTGATAAGCATACACTGAAATGTACTCGTGTTTAAAATATCCCTGTTTACAAAATTCTTGTACATGTTTTTATAGTTATGAAGTAGAAGAGCCACACAAAACTCTACATGTAATTTTCATATAACAAACACATAAACA
>PVLD010015908.1:0-46870 GCA_004027595.1 Dinomys branickii | reverse complement strand
CGAGGGTGGGAATATAAACTAAAAGTCATGAAGGAAATCTGTCCAAAAACAGAGAACGGATGGGAAGAAGGAAAGGAGAAAAGAAAAAGACAAAAATGTATGTATGTATGTATATAGGAATATATATGAATATACATATGTGCAGGAGGGCTAACATGGTTCTACTATTGTATTATATCACTTAATGCTAAGCAATAATGGATGACAGGACATTAGATTAATAGTGTATATCTGTATGTGTTAGCCTGAACACACACTTCGAAGATATCAATATGTAAAGCAGCAACAAGCGGTGTTTTTTTTCTGTTGTTGATGTTGTTGCTGTTGTTGATGTATGCCTGTTTTCTTTCTTGTCTGTGGATTTTTGGTTCTTGTGTTTTTTTTTTTTCTGTTGTTGAGAGGATCAACTGTCTGACTGAATTTGCATGTCTGTATATGGGTCCATACATCTACAATTCGAAGATATCAATGGATAAAGCAACAACAACTGTTGAGACCATATCACCTTGTCTATAGATTAGTTGTGATTGCACTATTTTCTATGATAATGGGTGTCTGTTTGTCAATAGGTTTTTGTACTTTTATGTTTCTAAAATAAAAAAAAAAATTAAAAAATGACACATTTCAATAGGCTTGTTCAGCATGTCTAATCTCTCACTCATAGTGCTAGGCAAAAGGATGATTTACTTAGTTTCAACCAAAACTGGGACACTCAGTAGGTTGCACTGGATGTGACATCCTACATATGTCAGTATGAGAATTTCAACATATTTTAGAAAATGAAGTAAGCTGAAAAGTATTACATAGAATGTGTTTCTAATCATATGAGTGTGGATATTCAGACTACAGTACATATTTGTGGATACACAGATATATAGAAATAAAAGCAGGTATGGGAGCAACATACAGTACCAATTAATGTATGTGGAGTTGAATACTAATGTAATAAGGATAAAGTGAAAAAAACATTAATTATATCTGCAACATTTCAATATTCAAAAGTCATTAAATCCAGTAAAAATATGAAAAAGCACTAAAACTTGGTACCAGTTGCTAACAATCATTTTTTATGCTCTAAATCTGTGGATTTTGGGTATTTCATATTTTTAATATTATGAAAATTGGTATCATAGAAGCCTTTGGAATATCTGTGTATTATACATTGAACTTCATTTTCTAAAGTACTTATAAAAGTTAGTGAAAAGAGGTAAGACTGTTTCCTTTGACACTATTGATATAATGTACTATCTTATATATAAAAACACAACCATAGAAGACAGTATGAATATCATGGAAAGAAATGACAGGGAATGGAAGTGTCTTTGTAACATTTTATTGTTTGCATATTTTATAGGCACCATGTGATTTAACGATGCACAGTAACTTGAAGTTGAATTTTGTTCTGTCCTTTTCTTATGAATATAATTTATTCAAACTAGTATCAAAATGATTGCTTATTAGTTGGAATTCAAGGCGTCCTAACCAAACAAACCATATTTGTAGCTCCTTGTTAACTCAGAGCAAACGTTTGTACCCTCTCGCAGGCTGAGTCAGCTATTGGGCATTTCCCCAGTTTAGCTTGCAAGGATAGGAGTAAAGTCCCACAAAACTGATACAGGGGAAATTCCTCAGACTGTTATATACAGGGTCATAACTCATCCTGTTCTTTCAGCTCAAATAGTCACGTTTTCATGTTTCTTAAAGAAAAAAATCCTAAAAATTATATGTAGTTTGCATATTCTTACTGTTTATTGATTTTAAAGTTACTATTAAATCAGCATCCTCTCTGAACCATAGAACATTTAAAATAGAGAACATAAAAGATAAGTTTATAGGTATATCATAATCATATTATCTTTATAATACATAACTATGCAAACAAAAATCATATCCATTCTCAGTATTGGGTATCTGTGTGCAGTGGTGCATGCCTGAAATCCCAGCACTCAGCAACTGAAGCGGCAGGACTGCAAGTTCAAGACCAACCTGAGAAATCTAATAACTTATCAAGATCCTGTCTCAAAATAAAGTATTTCAGAATGGCTGGCAATGTAGCGTGGTGTGAAGGGCATGGGTTTACTCCATAATACCACAAAAAAGAACAGAATGAAGGAAAGAGAGGAGAAAGGAAACAAATGAACAAACAAAGAACATTAGATATATTTGTCCATACATTCATTAACAAACACTTGGTAGTTAACACTCATTAAAAAGGCAAATAGTGTTCTGCACACATACATACACCATTGTGAAATATACCTTTTCAATATCAAACTTCAAGATACCTTGAACTAAATATTTTTAGAGGCTTCAAACCTACTTTTAAACTCACAGGAAGGCATGGATGGCACCGTGGAATTATGTTCAGTTCAGGAACAAAAATGAGTGGGCAGAAATATGACCATGTTCTTGCAGCACAGATAAATGTGCCTTCTGAGTCCTTCTGCCTTTGACAGGCTAAGGGTCAGGCAAAGACTGCTGCATGGGCCTGAAGACCCAGACTTTGGGAGTGAGGGCCCCACTTTAGCTTGGCACTGGCCTTGCTATTTTCCAAGATGGTCCAAAGTCAAAAGAATGGGAATGGATTGACTTTTTTGGAGCAACTTAAAGTTCTAGAATAATTACAAAAACCTCTTGCATTGCATTCAGGAATGTAGTGATGTCTGAAAAATGACGACTGAACCAAGGCGTTGCTGATACAGACTTACACAAGACTTTCCTATTCGTTGTGAGTAATTTTCACCCTTCTGGTTACACTGTCTGAAATTTCACTATCTACAAGTATCTAACTACCAATTCTCCTCCTTCCTATGCCTCAACACTTCCCATAAAGGAGCAGCAGATCAAATTCATCAAACTAATAAAACAAAGTATCCCTTGTGGTGAGAGCAATGGGATTGGAATAAAGCTGAGTTGTAGTGTAAGCTCTTTTAACTGGGGGAAGCTACAAATAAATTTTAGTTTCAATTACCTTAAACATAAAATAGCATTCAATAAGATGAGATCTGCTGCCCACCATCTTGGAAATCGTTTATATGTGGGTTGCGTGATGAGATAGTGTGGCCCTCTCTGCATAGATCAACCCCCCAAGACATGCCCTCCACTCCACTAATACCTTAGAACAGACAATAAACCTGAGAGCAAAATCAATGCATCTCACACCATGAGATGTGTCCCGCTTAGTTTCAAGATAAAAATAGATCCTTGCAAAATATGGAAATGCCAAGAACCCAAGTTATTTGCTGGATTTGTTTGGTTATATCATTAAAAATGAAATGAAACATAGTTGTTGAGAATACCATCAAATCAGTTTACTCAAACAACTGTCTTGATTTTTTTCTCATAAGGAGTTTGAAATTATTGATATCACAAGCTCTGTAAGTTCAGTTTCCTTATTGCATAAAAGTCTGAGAAAAATAAGGACAACAATACCTTGGTGAAAGAACATGTAGCTTCTCAATGTATCTCCACTATGGGAAATAACGATGAGAAAGGAATTACAATGCCTCTCTCTGTTATCACTGGGAGTCATGGCCCAATGCAGTGTGTGAGCTCAGTGATGCAGAAGGCTGCTGTGCAGTATTTCAGGGAGAGACTTCTCTGCTAGTTTCCCAGGGAGAGGTGCCCTTGTCCTGGGAGTGAGAAGCCTGCTCTCAGGGGGATGAGGATCTTCTCCAGGTAAAACATGTTACATGGTGAGACAGAAATCGGGATATGAAACACATGGGAATTGAATTTAAAGTCTGTCTTCTAATGAGGACAGCAAAGAAACTCAACAGTGAAAAGAAGAGTCAAAAGATTTACATATTCATAAGACAATGATGAAATAAAAATCTGGACCTTAAATAAATTAAAAAAGAAATACTTGCTTTACTTCCTTATTATGTCCCACCACGTCCTATTTACTCCACAGGTACAAAAGCCTGTTTCCACTCTGCACCCAAACTTTCAGAAAAGTTTTATCTTGGTCCTTTTTTTTTTTTTTTTTTTTTTTTTTTGCGGTACTGGGGATCGAACTCAGGACCCTGCGCTTGCCAGGCAAATGCTTATTCCACTGAGCTATAATCCCCAGCCCCAGAAAAGTTTTATCTTAATAAAGACACCACAATGTTCCTGTTTCTTTCCTTTTTTATTTTGAAGAGAATAAAAAAATATTAAAATGATACAGAATTTCAAAACAAGATAATAGGAAATCAACAATGGTTATTATATTACATACTGTTACCTTCAAAGTAGTTGTTCAAATTGCCAGATAGAATGAAAAATTGATAAAAAATTAAGCATTAACTGTTCCTTTCAGTAAACCAGTAGAAATTAGTACAATTATCTTAGCTATCTTGTGTATATATATCTATGTATACATTTTTTCTCTTCCATCTTTCTTTATCCTCTCTCCTCCTCCATCCCAGTTGCTCCTTCCTATTTTGAGCAGTTTCTTTCCCTTTAACAATACCTATTGTACCTTTCAGATTTTATTTACTCTTTCAGTTTCTTACACTAGGGAGTTGATAAGATGTTTACTCCTCTGTGTCTAATATATTGCACCCTAGGTGCATTCACTTACCTATAAAAGCTTTGAGTTTCTCTTTCTTTATAGCTGAATAATACTCTATTGTACAAAAATATCACATCTTTTTAATCCATTCTTCAGTTGATGGGCATTTGTGTTATTTCCAAGATTTAGCTATGATAAACTGTGCTGCTGTAAACATGGGTACACATATATTGATGTGGTAAGAAGTTTTTAGTTCTTGAAAAATACCCAGGAGGAGAATAGCTGGATTGAAGGGGACATCTAGTTTTTTGAGGGATCTGCACATTGATTTCCAACAGTGGTTGCACCAGTCTACCCTCCCGCCAATAGAGGAGAAGGGTTCCTTTTCCCCACAGCCTACCAATATTTGTTATTGGTTGATTTATTGACGATAGCCACTCTTTCTTGGGTGAGATGGAATCTCAGTATTATTTTAATTTGCATTTGTCAAATGTCCAGTAATATTGAACATTTTTTCATATATTATTTATCATTTGTATTTCTTTATCTGATAAATGTGTATGCATCCCAGATGATCATTTTTGGATTAAGTCTTTGAATTGCGGGAGTGATTTAATTCTTTATATGTTCTAGATGGAAGACCTTTGTGTGAAGGACAGTTGCCTAAAATCTTTTTCCCAATTTGTAGGTTTTCATTTTACTTTGTTGGTGATTTCTTTAGAAGTGCAAATACTTTTCAATAAGATGAGATCCCAGTTGTTGATTCTTTGAAGTATTTTCCCTGTAGTTTGGTTTTTGTTCATGAACTCTGCCTACCCACATGTCTTTAAGATTTTTACCTGCTTTCTCTTCCAGTAGATTTAGTGTCTGTGTTTTAATATTTAGATCATTGATACATTTTGAATTTAGTTTGGTACATGGTGACAGACATGGGTCTAGTTTTAGTCTTCGGAATGTGGAAAGCCACAATTTTTCCAGCACCATTTATTAGAGGTTATCTTTCTCCAGTGAATATGTTTAGCCCCTTTGTCAAGGATGATGTAGCTGAGTGTGTTTGTATTTGTGTTTGCATATTGTAATCTGTTCCATTGATCCTCATGTCTGTTATTTTGACAGTATCCTGCTGATTTTATCACAGTACCTTTGTTGTATAATTTCAAGTCAGAGATTGTGATGCCTCCTGCACTTTCTTTGTTACCTGGGATTGCTTTTGCTATGCTATGTCTCTTCTGGTTCCAGATGAATCATAGGAATGTTTTCTCTTGATTTGTGAGGTATACTTATGGCGTTTTGACCAGGATTGCATTAAATTTGTGTAACATTTTTGGTAGTATGGTTATTTTCACAATGTTGATTCTTTCTATCCTTGAGCAAGGACTATATTTTTGTTTTCTGAAATTCTCTTTGATCTCTTTTTTTCAGAGTACTGTAATTTTCACTGTATAGATCTTTGACTTCTTTTGTTAGATTGATTCCTAAGTATTTTTTTTTACATGACTGTGGAGGGTGTGGTTTTCTTAACTTCTATCTCAGTAAGTTTGTTGTTTGTGTACAGGAATGCTATTGATTTTTGAATGTTGACTTTGTATCCAGATATGCTACTGAATTTGATTATTAAATTTCAAAGTCTTTTGGTGGAATTTTTGGGGATCTTTTATGTAGAGTATTATGTTATCTGTGAATAATGATAATTTGAATTCTTCCTTTCCAATTCTTGTTCCTTTTATTTCTGTCTTGTTCAATTGCTCTGGCTAATGTTCCAAAACTATATCAAAAAGGAGGGGTGAAAGTGGACATCCTTGTCTCATTCCTGAGTTTAAAGTACAAGATTTCAGTTTTTCTGTACTTAGTATGATGTTGGCTGTGGGGTTTTTATCAGATTGAGATAAAGACCATCTATTCTGATTTTCTATAGAATTTTTTTTGTTATCATGAATGGGTGTTGTACTTTATCAAGAGCATTTTCTGCATGTATTGAGATGATCATATGATTCTTGTCTTTGGTTCTGTTGATTTGTTGTATTACATTTGTTGATTTGAATTTACTGCACCACTCCTGCACTCCTGGGATGAATCCCACTTGGTCCTGATGTATATAACCTTATTGAAGACTTGCTGCATTCTGTTGGCTAGTATTTTATTGAAGATTTTTTCCTCTATGTTCATTAAGGAGATTGGCCTGTAGTTCTCCTTTTTGGTGGGGACTTTCTCTGGATTTGGTATCAGTGTAATACTTGACTGAAGAAATAAGTTAAGGAAAATTGCTTCCTTTTCAATGTCATTAAAGAGTTTGAGAAGTATTGACATTAAATCTTCTCTAAATGCTTTATAGAATTCAGCTGTGAATCCATTATCCAGGGATAAAAACCCAGATGAAAAAGGGTTTAAGATGATCCCACCTCATACTGGTAAAAGCATATATGACAAACTTCACTGCTGACATCAGAAGGAATAGGGAAAAACTGACAGTCTTTCTTCTCAAATTAGGAATAAGAAGAGCGTGTCCATCACTGCTCCTCTTCAGTGTACATTTTGAAACTTAGTCAGAATGACCAGGCAAGACAAGGAAATAAAAGGAATATAGATACAAAGGTGAAAAGTTAAGTTGTCCTCAGGAAAATCCCTCAAAACTCTGACAAACAAATTCAGCAAAGTTGAAGATACAAAAATCATCACTCAAAAAGTCACATTTCTGTACACCAATAATGAACCTATTGAGAAAGAAATCAAAACTATTCAATTTACAATAGCTTCAAAAGTAATTATATATGTAGGATTCAACCTAATCAAGTGGTGGAAAAAGTGCTATAATGAAAATTACAGAAATCTGGAAAAGGAGTTGAAGGGGATATTAGAAAATAGGAATTCCTTGTTGATGGATCAGAGCTAATATTTTTAAAATGGCTCTATTATCAAAAGCAATCTACAAATTTAGTGTGATCTCTATTAAATTATGAACATCATACTCCACAGAACTAGGAAAAAAATCCTAAAATTCATATGAAGTAAACAACACCCAGAGTATGACAAACAAATCCTGAGCACAAAGAGAAAAGCTGGAGACATCACAATACTGCATTTCAGGTACACTGCAGAAACATAGCACAACAATAACAACAACTCCCACCAAGAACCACAACAAGGGACGAGAACAAAAACAAAAATGTAGATAAAATGGAACAGATCACATGACATACAAATGACCCCATGTACCTACAGCCACCTGGATTTTGATCAAAGAGCCCAAAACACACTGGAGCAAAGACAACCTCTTTAACAAATTATGTTGAGAAAACTTGAGAGCCACATGTAGAAAATTGAAGTTAGATCTTTATCTCTTGTCCTACACTAAAATCAAATAAATGTGGATTAAAGACCAGATACAAAACCAGAAACTTTGAAATGCTAGAAGATAACACGGGAAGCAGTTGAATCTATAGGCCCAGCAAAGACTCCCAGATGGTAGCTCCAATAGCACAGAGAATGATATTGAGAATCAACAAATCACATAAATCCAAAAGCTTCTGAACAGCTAAAGGAACAGTCAACAGAGTGGAAGAACAAGCACTGAATGTGAGAAAATACTTGCTGGCTAGTCTTCTTGTAGAATACAAATAGGTAGAATACATAAAACACTTGAAACACTTTTTAAAAGATCGAATAAATATATGGGCAAATAGATTGATTAAAGACTTCTCAACAGAAGCAGCAAAATGGTCAATAAATACAGGAAAAATCTTTAATTTTTAAGGAAGTCTCACTTTACCCCAGTCAAAATGGCTGTCAAAATGGCTATCATCAAAAATAAAGAAAATAATAGAGAAAATAATGAGCTCTGTCTTGGATGAGGGAAAAGGGAATTCTCTGCCACTGTTGGTGTGAAGGTAAACCAGCACAGTCACTGCAGAAATCAGTGCAGGGATCCCTCAAAAAACAAACACTAAAAATACCATTTGATTCAGCTATAACTTGCCTGGGTATGTTCCTGAAAGAAATGAAGACAGCATACGTATATGCATATGTTTATGGAGACAAAATTCACAATAGCTTAGTTCTGGAAACAGACTAGATGCCCACAAACAGATGAATGAAGGAAATGTGAGATATTATATAATCTGACCGTAAGGAGAAGTGTCAGCATGTCATTTGCTGGAAAATGGATCAAATTTGAGACCATGATCTTAGACAAAATAAGTCAGACTCAGATATCACAATTGTGTGTTACATATCACAATTTGTCTTATATCAGAAACAAATAGAGAAACAAACAAAAAAGAGACATCAGGGAGTGAATAGATTTTGGGAGACTGAAAAAGGAACCAGAGTTAGCCCGTAGAAAAGGGGGGAGTAATGGAATTGAAAATAGAAAAGATATGATAGATGCATGTACCAAATTCCCCAGAGAAACCTCGCCTTTCTGTATTACTAACATGCAATAATGTTAATATATATACACATATAAGTAATATAAAATAGCTGCAAAAAATATTCCCAAGCAAATATTTACCGATGTTGTAGCACTTTGAAAAAACTTAGGGAAATTTACCATGAAATCTATCTATCTATCTGTCTGTCTATCTATCTATCTATCTATCATATATCTATCATGTATTTATCATCACATTTAATGCATCAATATATATTTAAAGAAGATGGCTACCAGGTAAGCAGCAAAGGATGGATTGTCCCTGATAGACACCCTCAGCTCGAGACATACTTGGCGAGCGCGAATGCTGGGACCTCGGCTGGGCAGTTCAAACTGAATGTGTTTCTCTGCACTGCCGGGGGAGACGTGGCAGGGTGGCCCAAATTGCTGTGGTGAGACGCGGGAAAACCCAGAGTGCTGGGCACCAGAGACGCTTGGTGCAGTGGATGGGAGGCAGCTAGGCTGGGTCCGGGTGCCTTGGGGGCACAGACAGCTAGATACCTCTCACCTCCCGAACCTGCGCGGCTCGCCAGTGACTGCTGCCAGAAATCGGCTTTTTAGCAGCAGCAGCATGGGGTGGTCTCGGAGCTAGTGCTCCTTGGGCAGGCTGTGCAAATCCAAGCACCTAACCAGGATCCCGCTCCGGTCCTGGCCCCCACAGCCAAGGCCCTCAGCGGCCTGCAGTCCGCGGCCGAGGCGGCGTGAGGAGCACAGAGGAGTGGAGCGTCCCGCTCCTGTGCCCAGACCCGGAGAGCGCGAGGAAACAGAAGCGTCGGGGAGCAGCAGATCGCGGGCGTAGCACAAAAAATTGGAACTTTGGAACCTTCCTGCATGCAGGGATTCCGAAACTGGTGAGCTATCTGCGCGATGCAGCCAGATCACTGAGTAGGGGAGGAGATCGGTCCCCATACCAGCAGGGAACCCTGGGAGGGCAGGGGAGAGGTCTTACACACCCCACCCAGGTAACTCGGTAGGGAGTAGCTCACTCCACAAACCAGCATATGAACAGCCTTTTAAGTGGAACTCTCAGCAGAAAGCTTAAGGGACATTCTCCCAAAGAGAAGGAGTCATTGGAGCAGCCTTTGC
Source organism: Dinomys branickii (assembly GCA_004027595.1). Taxonomy (NCBI): domain Eukaryota; kingdom Metazoa; phylum Chordata; class Mammalia; order Rodentia; family Dinomyidae; genus Dinomys; species Dinomys branickii. The sequence goes on along the minus strand of PVLD010015908.1, from coordinate 36,863 downwards.
AACAGACTTTTGCCTGGTGCACTGCCTGGGTAATTTATTGCTCAAAATTTTGAATCTGATACCGAAAAACGGGAAGACAGAAGAACAAAATGCAGTCTCAGAACTCAACTCCACCAAGAACAAGTCCTGGATGCGAGGATACAGGGGAACTAGGAAGCCACATACCTGCAAGTTCTGAAACGATTGCATCCGAAATGAAACAACTCCATCAGGCCATAGAAGAGCTTAAAGCAGAAATAAGCCACATACCTGCAATGATCTCTCAGACAAAAAATGAACTGAAAACTATAATGGAAAAAATGTTCCATACACATAGAGAAGAAATAGATAAAAGATTAGAAGAAAATAGGAAACAAATGGAAATGTTGCAAGAGCAATTTAGGAATGAATTAACAAGAATGAAACAGGTCCAAAGAGATTGCCAGGATTTGAAAATTTCCACTGAAAGCTTGCAAAACCGCTTAAATGAAACCGAAGATAGAATTTCAGACCTTGCAGACAGCATGGTAGCTTATGAACGTGAAAGGAAGGATATAATAAAATCATCAAAGACCCAAGAAAAATCAATCCAACAGCTGCAAGATGAGGCAAAACGAAATAATATTCCAGTAATAGGAGTCAGTGAAACAGCAGGAGACCACACAAATGATATAAAAAGAATATTTGCTGAAATAATAGCAGAAAATTTCCCAAACAAGGTAAAAGATACTGGAGTACAGTTAATTGAGGCATATAGAACCCCAATGATCCATAATCCAAAGAAAACCACACACAGACATATGATAGTCAAGATCCCAGATATCCAGCAAAAGAACAGAATATTAAAAGCTGCTAGAGAAAAGAAACAGATCACCTATAAAGGGAAGCACATCAGAATCACAGCAGACTTCTCAATGGAAACCATGAAATCAAGAAGAGCTTGGAGTGAGATATTACAGATTCTGAGATGAAACAACTTCCAACCCAGACTGATGTACCCTGCAAAACTATCCCTCAAATTCAATGGAGAAATAAAATATTCCCACGACAAAGAACAACTGAAGAACTTCATGAGTGCCAAACCAGCATTGCAAAAAGCACTAAAAGATTTTCTAGACAGAGAAAAAGAGACCACAATCCTAAGAACAACGATAGAAATAACTCCCTAAACAGAACAAATAATTAAACAGTCAGCAAAAGAAGGAAAACAACAACAAGTAAATAACATGACTAGAATAAGCCAACATATAACCACTAATGCAAATGGCCTCAATTCACAAGTGAAAAGGAAAAGATTGGAAGAGTGGATTAAGGAACACAATCCAACAGTATGCTGTGTACAGGAAACACATTTTACTAAAAAGGAAATCCACAAGTTGAAAGTTAAAGGTTGGAAAACAATTCTCCATGCAACAGGTCCCTAGAAAAAAGCAGGGGTAGCTATTATGTTTGTAGACAAGGTAAACTTCAAACCAAAAACAATAAAATGAGATAAGGAAGGCCATTACATACTAGTTAGGGGAAAGCTGCAAGAGGAAGAGGTAACAATCTTAAAAATTTATGCACCAAACAATGGAGCACCTAACTTTACAAGTCAAATCTTAACAGAAGTGAAAAATCAAATAACTAATAACACTATTGTAATAGGGGATGTAGACACCCCTCTGACACAAAGAGACAGGTCAACTGGACAGAAACTCAGCAAAGAAATAACAGACCTGAACCAAAAGTGTGAACAAATGGACTTACAAGATGTACAGAGAGTGTTCCAACCCACAACATCACAATGCACATTTTTCTCAGCTGCACATGGGTCTTTGTCCATTTTTTTTTTTTTGGTGGTGGTACTGGGGATTGAACTCAGGACCCTGCGCTTGCTAGGCAGGCGCATATTCCACTGAGCTATATCCCCAGCTCCAGGGTCTTTCTCTAAAATAGACCACGTTCTAGCCCATAGAGCATATCTACCTAAATGCAAAAGAATTGAAATTATCCCATGCATATCATCGGACCACAGTGCAATGAAATTGGAAATTAATGACAAAGAGAACTCCAAAAACCACATAAACACGTGGAAATTAGACAACAACCTCCTGAATAACCAATGGGTTACACAAGAAGTTAAAGAAGAAATTTAAAACAACCTACAAATAAATGAAAACATAAGTACAACCTACCAGAATCGGTAGGATGCAATGAAAGCAGTCCCCAGAGGGAAATTTATAGCAATGAATTCATATACAAAGAAAACAGAAAGAGAGCAAGTAAACAGCCTAATGCTACACCTCAAACTCTTAGAAAAAGAGCAACAAGCCAAACCAAGAGCCCAAAGAAGGGAGGAGATTATAAAACTCAGGGAAGAAATTAATGCAATCGAGATGAAGTAAACTCTACAAAAAATTAGTGAATCAAAGAGTTGATTCTTTGAAATAATAAATAAAATTGATAAACCCCTAGCCAACCTTATCAATAAAAGAAGGGAAAGAACTCAAATTCATGCAATAAGGAATGAAAAAGATGAAGTCTCTAGAGATCCCACAGAAATCCAAAAGATCATTAATACCTACTTTGAAAATCTTTACTCCCATAGGATAGAAAATACAGTAGAAATGGACAGATTCCTAGAAAGGTACAAATTACCAAAATTGAATTAGGAAGACGTAAAAATCCTGAACAATCAATATCAATTAATGAGATTGAAACATTACTAAAAACTTACCAACAAATAAAAGCCTAGGCCCTGATGGATTCACAGCAGAATTCTATAAAACTTTCAGAGAAGATCTAATGCCAACACTCCTCAAACTCTTCAATGAAATCGAAAAGAAAGCAACTCTCCCTAATACATTTCTGGGGGCAAGTATTATACTGATATCAAAACCAGAGAGGGACCCATCCAGGAAAGAGAGCTACAGGCCATTCTCTCTAATGAACATAGATGCAAAGATACTCAACAAAATACTGGCAAATAGATTACAGTGAATCATAAGGAAAATTATACACCACGACCAGGTAGGATTCATTCCAGGAATACAGGGATGGTTCAATATTCGCAAATCAATTAATGTAATACATTATATTAATATAGTCAAAGACAAAAACCACATGATCATCTCAATAGATGCAGAAAAGGCTTTCGATATAGTCCAACATGCATTCATGTTAAAAACCTTAGGAAAAATAGGAATAGATGGCCTCTACCTCAATCTGATCAAAGCCATCTATGACAAAGCAACAGCCAACATCATACTAAATGGACATAAACTGAAAACTTTCGCTTTAAAGTCAGGAACAAGACAAGGATGTCCATTGTCACCACTCCTATTCAACATAGTTCTGGAAGCACTAGCCAGAGCAATTATACAAGAGAGAGAAATGAAAGGAATAAGGATAGGAAAGGAAGAAGTCAAACTATCACTATTTGCAGATGACATGATAGTGTAAATGGAGGACCCCAAAAAGTCCATAAGAAAACTCCTGGAATTACTTGACAAATTCAGCAGCGTAGCTGGATACAAAGTCAACACCCAAAAATCAATAGCATTCCTATACGCGAACAACAAACAGACTGAGAGAGAAATTGAGGAAGCAATACCTTTTACAATAACAACCAAGAAATTTAAATACTTAGGAATGAAGCCAACAAAGAATGTGAAAGATTTATTCAGTGAAAACTACAGTACTCTGAAAAAGGAGATCGAAGAGGATTTCAATAAATGGAAAAACATACCCTGCTCACGGTTAGGGAGAACTAACATTGTGAAAATGGCCATACTACCAAAACTGTTGTACAGATTCAATGCAATTACCATTAAACTACCGTTAGCATACCTCACAGATCTAGACAAAATATGCCTCAAATTCATCTGGAACCAGAAGAGACCCAGAATAGCAAAAGCAATCTTGGGAAATAAGGACAAGTCAGGTAGAATCACAATCCCTGACCTGAAATTATACTATAAAGCAACTGTAATAAAATCAACCTGGTACTGGCTAAAAAACAGACTTGATGATCAATGGAACAGACTGGAAGATGCAACCATAACGAAAAACCCAGTCAGCTACCTAGTATTTGACAAAGCAGTCAACCAAACTCACTGGAAAAAAGAAGGCCTGTTTAATAAATGGTGCTGGAAAAACTGGCTTGCCTCTTGCCGAAAACTGAACATAGACCCAAGTGTATCACCATGCACCAAACTCAGGTCAAAATGGATCACAGACCTCAACATTAAAACAGAAACTCTAAATCTATTGGAAGAGAAAGTAGGTAAAAATCTTGAAGACATAGGAGTAGTCAGAGAGATAATGAACAAAAATGAAACTGCAAGGGAAACACTTCAAGAATCAATAATTGGGACCTCATCCTTCTGAAAAGTTTTTGTACATCTAAAGAAACCACCAGCAAAGTAAAAGGAAAGCCCACCAATTGGGAAAATATTCTAGCTAGCTGTCCCTCAGACAAAGGACTGCTATCTAGAACATACAAAGAATTAAAAAGCATGTACCTGTCCAAATTCAAAGACCCAATCCAGAAATGGGCATCTGAGATGAATACACAATTCTCAGACAAAGAAATACAAATGGCAAATAAATATATGAGAAAATGTTCCACATCCTTAGTCATTCGAGAAATGCAAATAAAAACAACATCCAGATTCCATCTCACCCCAGTAAAACTGGCCGGTATGAAAAAATCATGCAATAAGAAATGCTGGCAAGGCTGTGGAGAAATAGGGACTCTATTACACTGCTGGTGGGAATGCAGACTGCTGTAATCACTGTGGAGAGCCGTTTGGAGATTTCTCAGCAAACTAGGTCTGAAGGTTCCATTCAAAGCAGCTATTCCCCTTCTGGGTATTTTCCCAGAAGATCTGAAAACATCATATCACTCTCATATATGTGCACCCATGTTTATAGCAGCGCAATTTGTAATAGCTAAAATGTGGAAGCAACCCAAGTGTCCATCCACAGAAGACTGTATTAAAAAACAGTGGCAGTTTTATATAATGGAATATTATTCAGCTATAAAGAAAGACAGTTTTTGGGACTTTGTAGGCAAATGGTCAAAGTTGGAAACCATACTCATAAGTGAAATAAATGAGCGGTACATGAGCAGGCAACGTATTGTATCACGTATTGGTGTAAGAACCTGAGGGTGGGAATATAAACTAAGTGACATGAGGGAAATCTGTTCAAAAGCAAAGAACAGATGGGAAGAGGGAAAGGAGAAAAGAAAGAGGCAAAAATGTACGTATGTATATATGTATATACATATGTGCAGGATGGCTAACATGGTTCTACTATTGTATTATGTCACTTAATGCTAAGGAGTAGCTGATGACGGGTTATTTGATCAATCTTGTATGTCTGTATGCGTTATCCTGAGTGTACACTTTGAAGATATCAATATGCAAAGCAGCAACTACTGTTGGTTTTCTGTTGCTTTGTCTATAATTCAATTCTTATCATTCTGTTATTGTGCTACTTTGTGCCTCTTTGTTAATGCTTTCCGGTTTCTTTTTTTTTTTTTCTGTTGTTGAGATGATTAATTGTTTGACCAATTTTGCATGTCTGTATCTGTGTTCATGAATATATACTTTGAAGATATGAATAGGTAAAGCAACAACCATTGTTTAGTCCCTGTCACCTTTGTAAATCAGTTTTGATTGTACTATTTCTTATGCTACTTTGTGTCTGTTTGTTAATATGTTTTTGTTCTTTTACTTTTAAATTAAAAAGATATATATATTTAAAGCTCCACTCTTTGATTACACTGATTCCTACAGAATAGATCTCATAAAAGAAAATATTTTAAAGCAATTAATTAAATGAAATACTCATATAGAACGTTTTCATAGAAGTTATAATTTTCCAAGTGTTTCTGGAGCAGCTGCAGAACAGAACTAAGACAGAGCCACGTAAAGCTACCCTCAGGTGTTGGACTCTTAAACCTGGGTCTTCAGTCTGAATTGTACCCAGAATGCACTGGTGGTGGTGGTAGATTCTGATGACTGTGCTGATAACATTGAACAACACTAACAAGAATTGAGATCCAGAACAGAGCTCCATTCACATTAACACACACACTGCTCACACAGGTGAAGAGACTGAAGCCCAGGTTTGGGTGATGCCCATGGCTGTGAGCAGCAGAGCTGGTTTGAGACCCAGATCAACTATGCTGTCAAATGCAGAAAGTAGTGCCTTGTGAGAGCTGCTGATGGCCACACACACCTGTGAGGGCACAAAATGCCTGATGGCGAAGGGGCAGGGATGGGAGGTCACCTTCAGTTGTTCAAAACACTTGTTAGGGTACAAATGTGTGTGTGTGTGTGTGTGTGTGTGTGTGTGTGTGTGTTTCCTTTAACTGCAAATGACACACACTGGTTTAAAGAACAAACTGGGAGCAGTGTTGCTCAAAGACACTCACATGAGCCACAGGCAGAAAGATGACATCAAATTTGTCTTCTAGCACCACCTTCTACTGATGTCGAGATGAGCTCTTCAAATACCCAGAGAGATTGTATTCATTGTGCAGACAGATCAGCAAGTCAAGGCAAAAGGGGTAGGTTTAAAGTCTCAGACACAATTGCAAATGTTCATCACAGCAGTGCCTGAGGTATAAGCTGTTGAAGAGTCCAGAGAAGCTTGTTTTTGATGAGAGCTCTGACTAGAGAATCCACTAATGCCAAGGTACCAGATGGCAGAGCAGAGCCCCTCACCTCAAGGAACAATCGCTACAGACTCGTGCATCTATCCTAACAAGGTACTCCCAAGTTTGACACTGGATTAACTCTCAGCAAGACAAATGGTAGCATACAGAGCTTGGCTAACATGCCCACAGGAGCACAGTCTCGAAACGAAAAGGCCAGGATTTAAACTCAGGATTTTCCTTCTGAGTATATGGCTTTAATGCCATTAAATAGCTTCTGAAGGTGGAGGGTGGAGTAAAAAGAAATACAAATTAAATATTACTTGGAGACTATGCATTCAAAACCTTGAATAATGAGATACTGGGTACAAAGATAGGAGATGGAATGTTTTAATTAAGTCTACTAAAAGATACAGGAGATTTACTTAGCCCAAGAAGTATGGTTAGGGCAGGGACTTTTTTTCCTCTACATTAAATGGAAACCCTTCCATCCCAAAAGCCCAGGCTACAGGGGAAATATTTTAGGGGTAGGTTTTAAACTTCAGCACATGAATACTTAGGATTTGGAAGTGAAAGGTTGTCACTTAATGATGCCAAATCATTCTTTCATCCAAGAAGCCCCACTCAGGCAAGGATGGTGGTTGTACAGTTTTTAACTGCCTCCAAATACCAAGTCATTGAAACAAAGAGCTATTGAACATCCATTGCATGCTGCAATTACAGGTATCAGAAAAGCACAAGTGTCTGTGAGATATTTTCCTTGTAAAAATGTAGTGGATTGACAACTAGTGGTCAACTTATAACCCCAGCTGACCTGAATATGTGTGGTGCTGTGGGTGGGAGACCCATCTGGGGATTGTGACCAGCAGCATAAGAGGCAGAACTGGAGAAGGAGAAGGAGGTTGTTGGGAGTGGAGAAAGGCTGTTAGGAGCTAGTGGAAGCTCTAAGGAGCTGTTAGTTCTATTGGAGGAGCTTGTCATGCTGGCTTTCCTGATGAATTAGGCTGTTTTCATCCTTTGAGGAGCTCAGGACCTTGTTGGTACTGAGAACACCTTCAGTTCACTTTGCGGGATCTCTGGTCTTCACCTTGAGCATCATTTTCTGGCTCCAGAGGGAAAGATGGTTCATGGCCAGTCTCCTGAAGAAGCTTGCTGTATTGGCTTTGCTGATGGGAACTTGGCCATCTTGATCATCAGAGGAGCTCAGGACCTCACTTGCTGAGGATGGCTGTGGTACCTTCTGGGGAAGCTCTGGTTCTTACTTTGAGCATTGCTTCCTGACTTCAGTGCAGATCCCTCAGCCTGCTAGCACAGATCCTTCATCCTGTTGGCACAGAATTCCTAGATTCCACCACTGACTTTTGGGCCTTCCCAGCACAGATCCACGAAACAGGCCTGCATGAGATATTGTTATGGGCTTTGGGCCTGCAATTTGGATTTGTGGGAGGCATTGTTATAGGCTCTAGGTATTCAGCTGAACTCATGTAGGACATTAGTGCAGGATCCAAGCCCTCAGCTAGAGTCCTGGTCTATAGAGTATGGACAGATTTCCTGTGCTCTTTTGTATAGCATTCTTTGGGTGAGTATTAAAAATAATCTTTTTTTAATTTTAAAGATAAGAGAATATAAACTCAAATAATACAAAACAATAAGGAAATACACAAGTTATGGGGAAGATAGGAGATTGACAATGAATGCTGTTTTACATAATACCATCTTCATATTCATTACTCAGTTATCGCAAAAGTAATGGAGGAAATACACAATTATACAGAAGGTAGTAGGGAGTAACAATGGCTGTTGTATTGTATAATGGTATCTTTGGATTTCTTACTCAGTTATAAATCAGTATAATGCATAAAAAATAAAGGAAACACAGAATTATAGAACAGATATTCGGGAATTAAAAATGGATGCTATATTACAAAATGATGTCTTCACTATTGTTACTTAGTTATACAAATGATGGCACAATCAATTAATCTAATAGTTTTCTCCACCCTCATCTCCATTGTTCTCCCACCCAATCAATTATCTTCCCTCTGACAATAACTGTACCTTTTGGTTTATTTACTCCCTCAGGCTCTCACATTGGGGAGGCACATGGCTTCTTCAAATTATGCTGTAACAAACATGGGTGCACTCAAATTACTGTGGAACTAGGAGGAAAGGCACCCATCCTCAAAAATGGTATATATGCAGGGAACCAAATACACTACGGTCATACCCAATAAGCCTTTGAGGCCCTAGGGAGTCTAGCCCAGTCCACGGATTTGAGGACCTTGAACCACCAGGCTCCACCTCAGTGAGGTGCTCCTGGGGGTCCAGTGAAGTCCATGGGGTAGACCATGCAGACTGCCGGTCTCCATCTCTGTGAGGTGCTCCCAAGGATCCAGTTTGGTTTGTGGGGTTGCCCCGACGGATTGCTGTGCTCTGCCCCAATGAGATGCCCCCAGGTGCCTGATCGAGTTCTCGGGGTTGCCCCCGAGTACTGCTGGACTCTGCTCCAACGAGGCACTCCCAGGGCCCAGTCAAGTCCTCAAGATTGCCCCTGAGGACTGCTGGGCTCTGCTCCACCCCTATGAGGTGCTCCTGCAGGCCCAGTCAAGTCCGTGGATTTGCCCCTGCAGACCTCTGGGTGCCAACCTAATGAGTTGCTCCTGGTGACCCAGTCCAAGACCTCAGGGTCCCTATATAGCCTGCAGGAAGCCACTTGACTTGATTCTCATTTCTAAGCCTTCCTGGTACCAGAGGACGCCCCTCTCTCCCTCTTGTCATTCTTGTGTTGTTACAGTCTAGTGTCTGGTTGGTGATCCTATGGGAGGATCCTTCTCTGCTGTTTTCCTGGTCACCTTCCAGGCTGGGCGTTTTTTGCTCCAGTTTTGGCCCATTTCTTGGAAATTCACTCTCCTCTTGCTGAGTTGGGAGGATTCTGTGAGCGTGAGCTTCTGAAGCTGAAGCTGTGAGTGTAGGAATGAGGGAGTGGAGTCACCACTCCATCTGTGTATGGAGTGGTGACTCCCTCTTTCTCGTCTTCTAACTGCGCCGTGGTAGTTGCCCGAGCTGATTTTCAGGAAGGAGTCTTGTTTGCTCCTTGTGAAGGTTTGAATGCTCATTTCGAATCCTTTGATGCTGGGCATAAGTGCTGTGAGGTCTCCTCCATTCATGCTCACTGAGGTAGTTCAGGGTGTGTACTAAGTTTAGTTATCAGTTTTGGGAGACAGTTGGAGGGGTTTCTCAGGCCTTAGAATACGTTGTCATCTCTCCATCTCCAGGACTGCAATTTTTCATATGTCTTATCTCTATGAGTTGATACAAATTTGTATTTGCAAGCAGTATGGAGTCCCTCTCAGTGGTCATATTAGTAGCAAGCCTCAGCCTTCCAGTATGTCATTGACCTGGCTGCTCTGGCTGACCCATGGCTGTTGCTCCTCTTCCAGGTCATGCGCCTAGGATCTTGGAGGGCTGACATCAGGGGCAGGGGCCAAGGGAGAGGGATCCCGGGGCAGGGGTGGGGCCATGGGGCCTAGAGCATCTCTGTGTGCCATGTGCAGCAGAACCACATGTCCCTGCAGGTCCCACAGCGGCTCTGTGCCCCCCATGGTGGTCTGTGGCTACTTCGCCCACATGGGACTGTTCCTAGTGGTGGCTTCACACACTCGGAGGTTCTGCAAGCCATGGTGGAACCACCTGTTTTTGTTTTTTTGAGATAGGTCTTGCTATGCAGTACAGGCTGGTCTTAAACTCACTTAACGTAGCCCAGGCTGCCCTCAAACTTACAGCAATCCTCATGCCTCACCTTCTCAAGGGCTGTGATTACAGCACCTGGTTTAAAATTTATTTAGTTATTTGTTTCTTTCTAATGAACCGACCATTACATTTCAAAAGTTCTGAAATGGCCAACAGACCATAGAAAGATACCACTTTAGGCTCCTGCTTGAAACCAACAGCTTCAGAAAACTGCTGGCCTTGATTCAGGGCCAATATTATAAATTATCTTATAAAATATGTGTCCTCTATTGTACTGTTTCACCTTGCAAAATAATCCCCAAACCAAAATAAAATTTAAAAATTAAAAAAATCATCCGCAAAGCATAATAAGAAGTAATGGTAGTTTTGTGGTAATAATGGTAAAAGTTGCTGTTGCTGTTATGTGTCTTGTTTTTTACCATGTATAACTGTAGTTCAAACCTTGGGGGTACACTTTTTGAAAGGCCCCCTATTGAGTTCATCTCATGGGCAATCTGACAACAGACTTATATGGAATTCATAACCCAAACCCATGTTACGGGGAGGTGAGGGGCTTCCTATGCTCAATTTCTTCACTGCCTTTCAAAATTAAACCTTCTGAAGCTTTATAATCTACTCATCTTGTCAGCTTCTATTCTTTTGCTTTTGTACTTTGAATCCACTCTAAGATCATATCCACTGAAATTTCTCAATTAATATTTGAAGTTATTTTCCCATTTCTTTTTTCAAAGAGGAAAAATAACAATAAAACAGAGTTTCAAAACAGGCTAGTAGGACAGTAATAATAATGAATACATTGCATATTGTTATCTTCACAGTAGTTAGGCAGAGTGTAAAATATAGGAATGAAATCTTGTTCAAACAATACTAGCATAAACCCTTTGTTTCAATGAACTAAGAGAAACTAGCTGTATGACTATGTTAACTATCTGTGTGTAAATATATTTTTCCCTTCACTCCCTTCTCCTTTACCCCATCACAGTTTGTGTTTTCTTTTGAAGAGTTTCTTCCCAATTCACAATACCTAGTGTACATTTTGGATCTTATTTACTCATTCAGTTTCTCACACTAGCAAGACAATATGATATTCATAAATATGGGTCTGGTTTATTTCACTTATAAGTATGGTCTCAAGTTGCATCCATTTACCTATAAAAGTCTCAAGGTTATCCTTTTTATGGCCAAATAGTACTCCATTATATAAAAAATAACTCTTTTTGTTCATTCCTTGGTTGATGGGCATTTGGGCTGTCTCTAAGATTTAGCTATTACAAATTGTGCTGCTATAAAAATGGGTGCACATATACCACTGTGGTGTGATGTTTTTAGTTTCCCTGGGAAGATGCCCAGAAGGGGAAGCTGGGTCAAATGGGACCTCCAATTGTAGTTTTGTGAGGAATCTTCAGACTGATTTCAGCAGTGGTTTTACCAGGCTATACTCCCAACAACAGTGGAGAAGGGTTCCTTTTGCCCCACATCCCGTCCAGCATTTGTTATCAGTTGACTTTTTGATGATAGCCATTTTTCTGGAGTGAGATGGCATCTCAGTGTTGTTTTAATTTGCATGTCTCCAATGACCAATGGTATGGAACATGTTTTCTTGTATTTATTTGCCATTTGTATTTCTTCATCTGAGAAGTATATATTCATTGCAGTTGCCCATTTTTGGATTGGGCCTTTGAATTTAGGGGGTCTGATTATTTTCAATTTTTTATATATTCTAGATATAAATCCTTTGTATGAAGGACAACTGGCTAAAATTTTTTCTGACTCTGGGGGTTATGTTTTCACTCTGTTGGTGATTTGTTTTGCAAAATAAGGTGAGATCCCAGTTGTGGAGTTTTCTAATATTTCCCTTGCAGTCTGAGTTTTGTTAATGAAGTCTCTGCCTACACTTACGTCTTTGAGATTTCTACCTATTTTCTCTTCCAGTAAATTTACTGTTTCTGTTTTAATGTTTAGATCTTTGATCTAATTTGAATTTAGTTTGGTGCATGGTGATAGACATAGGTCTAGTTTTAGTCTTTTGAATGTGGAGAGCTAGTTTTTCCAGCACCATTTATTAAAGGACTATCTTTCTTCCAGTGAAAAAGTTTGGCTTCTTGGTCAAAGATAAGATGGCTGAGGCAGGCTTGGTGGCACATGACTGTAATCTCAGAACTTCGGAGGTTAAGGCAGAAGAACCACTGTGAGTCTGAGGCCAGCCTGAGATATGAAGTGACTTTAGGGTCAGTGAAACTTGGTTTCAAGAAGAAAAAAGACAAAAATCCCAAAAAGACATGTACACAAAAAGACAAACAACAACAAAAAAATCAAACCAAAACAAAGACAGGGTGGCTGAGTGTGTTTGGGTTTGCATCTGCATCTTCTATTCTGTTCCACTGATCTCTCAGGCCTGGGTTTCTTTTTTTTTGTATTTCCTATTTCTAAATATAAAGATCACATCTCAGTTTTCATTTTAATCCAACAACAAACTGCAGCCGTACCAGTTGACTGCAGTCTCCCCGCAGACCACCTTTCTTCATTTGTCTCTCTGAGCATTGTCTTACCTTATCAAACGTCATCTCTCACCCTACTTAATTCTCATTTGGCCCCAAGTGCTTCAGGATGAGACTGAAACATTTTTCTGTGAGTAAATGGTCTCATCTAACTTCAGAAGTCCCCCTGAATCAAGTCTGTGTCTTTGGGGAATCTTTACACCCTGAAGATTACCAAATGCATTCCTGGAGTTTAGAACTCTAATTTGGACTCCATTTGACTGGACCTAGGACTATATATTTAATAGGCCTTTAATAATTATTTTGACAACAACTGAATTTCTAATAAGCAATTTCACTTATCTAATACTGCAGAAGTCTCCAACATTTTAGGAAATAAAACTCCAATTTCCATTTGCTTAAACCGAAAATCCATGGATTCCTATCTTTCTCCATTTACTTTCTGCATATGTAAACATCAGCAAGCCAATCCCTCTCTGGTCTCCTACCCAGTCCAGTTCATTTCTCTTCCTTAAATCCTCTAATGTTATCTTCTTGCACCCATATTTGTCCTCTGCCTTTTTCTCTGCCCCCTGGGCTAGGGATTCTTTAAAAAATGTGCATCTTATCATGTCACACCTCTACAGAAAGCTCTGAGGAGGTTCTTCCCACCACAGTCAGAACGGAAACCAAAGTGCCTCCCTAGGCTCTTGTTGTCTTATATAGAAGTGGGGCATTTTTTTTTTTTTTTTTTTTTTTTGCGGTACTGGGGATCGAACTCAGGACCCTGCGCTTGCTAGGCAAGCGCTTATTCCACTGAGCTATATCCCCAGCCCTTAGAAGTGGGGCATTGGAAGCTTCTGTGTTTGGGTGCATAGAAGGTTGCTGTTAGATTCTCAAAGAAGGGCACAGTAGTTTTCTCCGATATTAAACATGCAATCTTTTCCCCTTGAGCATTTGTGTAGGGCTTGATACTCATTCATACTTGGTTCTACCCAATTCATGCACTGCTTATTATATTTGGCAGCTGCTGTACTTAGCCCAGAAGATTCCAAAGTGATCAGAGGGTGTACAATTCATTGGTATTAATCCCTAATGAAAAATACAATTAAATTGTGTGATTTCCCTTCTTTGTCTTTTACTTTGTTCATACAAAAATGACCACAGAATATTTGGCACCAAAATTTAGTAACTGTTTAGTTTTTTATTTTGTTTTGTTCAATGGAGAATAAATTTTGAGGGCGAACTGGTGCATGGGGAAACTGTGAGCGGTGCTATTTGTGTTTTCCCACTGGAAACAAGAACCAAGAGCTGATGAACACTTTAACTTAGTAATAAATTGTTTTTGATAATTTTCCCTCAGTCTATATGCAACTAGTGAAATATTCTTCCACCTTTAGGAGCAAGAATCTGAACAGAATGAATCCTCTTAATGTCTAGTAGAGAGCTGAACCAATGGTCTCAAGTGAATCAGAGCTCCCAGAGGAAGATATTGGGAAGATCTGTCGGCATGTCATAGAATCTCTAGCTGCCGTCTGTTCCTACTTTCTGGGCTGAAGAGCAGTGTCGGAGCACCCTCCTAAATGCCCCTATGACGTCCTTGTTTCTAAGGCTGTAGATGAGCGGGTTCAGCACGGGAGTGACAATGGTATAGAAGGCAGACACCACCTTGTCCTGCTCAGGCGTGTGGAGTGACTGGGGCAGCACATACGTGTAGAAGGCAGCCCCGTAGAAAATGCTGACAACAGTCAGGTGGGAGGAACACGTGGTGAAGGCCTTCTTGCGGCCCTCAGCTGAGCGCATGCGGTGGACGGTCAGCAAGATGAGAGAGTACGAGGTGGAGATGATGGAGATGGGGATGAGCAGCATGAGCACGCAGCAGATGTACATCATCGTCTCATACAAGGACGTGTCTGCACAGGCCAGCTTTAGCACCGCAGGGATCTCACAGAAGAAGTGGTTGATACTTCGGGAGCCACAGTAGGGGACATTCATGGTGATGGGAGTGAGCAAAAAACCATCAAGAGAGCCACCAAACCAGGCACCTGAAGCCAGAAGAAGGCACACCTTGCGGTTCATGAGAACTGGGTACCTGAGGGGGTTGCAGACAGCCACATAGCGGTCATAGGCCATGAGCCCCAGCAGGAAGAACTCTGAACCAATCATGGTCAAGTAGAGGAAGATTTGGATGCCACAGGCCACAAAGGAAATGGTCTTCTCTGTGGAAACCATGTCCAGCAGGAGCTTTGGGACAGTGGTGCAAATGAATAGAGTGTCCATGATGGAGAGCTGGCTGAGCAAGAAGTACATGGGGGTATGGAGTTGAGGATCCACCTGAATCAGGAATATCATGACTAAGTTTGCTGTCACAGCCACCACAAAGATAGCAAAGATAACTGTAAACACAATCCCTATAGCCTCATTGTTCACCAAAAGCCCCAGAAGTATAAAGTCAGAGGAGGAAGTTGTGTTTCTCACTGACATTACCAATGGCAGCTGCAGGGAGTAGGGGCACAGGAAGAGAAGCGAGTTCCAGTGCAGTCAGTGGGGGAAGATCCTGTGATGGAGATGACACTGCACAGGGTGCTGGTTGGGATGAAATTTCCAGGGTAGAACACTAGAGAGAGAGAGAAAAAAGAATTGTGTCATACAGCAATAACTGTGGCTGTTTTCCCTGATAGAACACTGCCCTTATTAGTTCTGTGTTCATGCCTGTAGCCATAGTTCATATAGTTTATGGTGACTGCACGATACGTGTAGTACATGCTGTACCACATCAGAGTGTTGCTGACCTGTGCTTGCAATGGCAAGCAGAATCACTGAAACAACACCCAGGAGTTGGAGGCGGATTTGTTCACTGGGATTATCCTCAGAATATCAGGGCCTGATCTCTGGTGGTCTGGGGCTTTTATATAATGCACAAGCAGGAGGGGCAAAGGAGATACATAAGCAAGACAGAACAGCCTGGCAGTTCTTCTGATTAACTGGTAGGGTGAGATAATCTGTTACAAGGGCAGATTAATGACCATCAGTTAATAAAGCTCAGCACAATGGTACAGTCAGGTATCTTACATGTTTGAGTATGCTTTCATTGGTACAGGGGTCAAGAAAGTAATTACAAAGTCTTGAAGCAGTTACAGAGCTAGTTTCAAAAGAAAAAGGTTTTAGAAAAAACAATCTCTCTGGTACAGTTTTTCCCTTCCATGTTCACTCACCACTTCTCAGGCCCCTAGGAGGTCTCAAAGAATTCGGGTCAGAGAAAAAGATGGCTGCTTTCCTAGTTAAATGGCTGAAGATGAGTAGAATGAATAACTTAGGGAGTGAAGTGTGAGGATATTCATGGGTTCTCAGGAATGAAACCTTCCTTGTCTTTCCATTTTTGTTTCTTGCTGCTAATATCTAGATTGGTACCTTTGTATTGCCTGACAGTTTATCTCATAGTGTGTTTACTCTCCAGGTGTTCTGCAGACACCTGGTAGAAATAGACTCTTTAAAAGCGATTCTGATTGTGCCAGCTTCAGGAGGTAAAGGATATTGGACTCCAGGCAAAGGAGGGAAAAGATATTGGCATCTTAGACCCATGCCAGCAAGAGTTGTACAGCATTAAACAATGGTGATATTACCTTGGAGCTATGTGATCAAGAGACAATAAGAGCAAGGAGTGGCCCATAATTTTTGTGAGCTTGGAGCTATGTCACCAAGAGACCCAGAGCAAAGAGTTAGCCATACCACATGGCAGCTGATGTTCGCCTACACTGAGGTCAGGACTTAGCCCAGCACTAGAAAACAAAAGAGTAGGTATGTAGGAGCAAGACAGCAACTGGCTGCTTGTAGGAAAGGATTTTCTTCTCTTGCTCTTACCAGATGGATTAAATATTTTTAAAAACTGAAAAGGAAAAACAAACATATCTGGAGAAAATAGCCTCCTCCTGCAACAGTGGCCTTGTGACTTGGAATCAGTACCTGTGTATGTCGGAGTCAGAGTCCAGTCCACAGGAAGCTTGGGCACAGGCTGTGATTTCATAGGACTGGGGCCTTAGCCCCACCATCTAGGGCTGCCTGAGTTAGTAAATAAAAACACAAGATGCTCAGCAACCTTGCCCTTCAGATAAACATTTAAAATTTGTTGAATATAACTTTGTGAGATGCTTACACTAAAAAAATTACCATTTATCTGAGATTGGAGTTTCTCTGGTTGTCCTTCACCATGCCAGCCATACTAAGCTTTACAAAATTCAAGAATAGTAATGAAAATAAGAAAGTTACAAGCAGAGTCAGTAAGGGCTAATCAACAGAAGTAAACACAAAAGTGAGATCCTGGCATCAGAGTTAATGGTCTTGCTCCAAAGTTCATCGTTTGGTAGGTCCTGATTACTGTGCTGGTGGCTCTAGGCAGGGCCTCCTTCTCTGGCTGCCCTCCAAATCTGTATTCAGCCACCCACACACTCAGGTGAGTTCCATCTCCCCAGAACAAGTGGAAATAAATATTATCTAAGGTACTTTTTTGCTGATGTCTATGGAACACAACATAATGTAAAGCTGTTGGTGTACTGCTCCTCTGGGCATGGGAAGGCCAATGGCAGGGTGTGGAACCAGAGCCCATTCTTCCCTAAGCACAGGTACCATGGCCTGCTTTTGAGACAGATGCTGGAAAGCACTGGTCCCTTTATGTTTGCCTGCAAAGGCCAAAGAGTAGGGTGGGAGGCTGTGTGTGTAAGTGGGATTTCAGCCAAACTCATTCAACTTGAATCACTAGCTGAGTGCTGGGTGGTGTGAACATCAGGGATGCAGGGGGGATTCACATAAACGGCTTCTCTGAATGGGAATGACTTCGATTTTTGTGAGACCACCTAGTCAATGTCACGAGTCTGAAAAATGCTGGATGTAACACTCTACTCCTTGGAAATTTTATTGTGGAGATGGTCAAATAAATGGTCAACTTATCCTATAAAAATTCATCTTGGCGGTATTTCCAATAATATGGCAGCAGAGATAATGGAAGCAGACTGCAGTCTTACTAAATTGTGTTTAGCATAGAATAGATTTCCAAGTAGCCATGGATATAAGGGCTGTCTATATCTGCACTCACGGTGTGACAGTTTCTTTGTATTTTCAAGTGAGAAAGGTGGCACATTTATAATTTCCTTATCGTGGATATATATATATATATATATATATATATATATATACACACACACACACACACATATACATATATATATATAATATTTACAAATACATATTTTCCTAACACTAGTTTCTTCATGTGGAAACAGTTTAATGCATGCATAGCATGTACTATAATTTTGTTTCTAAAAATACTTGAAGCTTTTTACAGTCTTCCAAATTTCTTGGAGTTTTCTCAAGAGATGGAAGAGGTGCTTTCTCTTGATTTAGCCACTTGTCAGGAGCAGAGGTCTAAAGGACATGATTTTACCTATACTGAAACCAATATTCTGAGTTTTGCCTCTCTGAACGGGTAATCCACTTCATTATCATCATGGCTCATTTCAGTGAACTCCTGTGGAAATTCAAGGCAAGGACACTTTTGATGATGCCACTGGCACAGACCATGCTAAACCTTGGTCCCAGTCTCCACTTTTAGTGAGGACAGAAGTGTCCCCTCTGTTCCCACCCTTGGGCAATGCCTCCCTATATGCCGCACTTCCTGTCAGCTCCAGAGGAGGAAGTATCTACGAAGGATCTGAAAGAAACCAGTGACAGCTCTTTGCAGGAACCACAACTAAGAAAACAGGTACTAGAAATAACTGAGAATCAATGAAGTTGGAAAGATTTTCCCTACGTGTCCGCTTTCAGCTTCATTTTTCACACCCAGTTCTGTTTGAGCTTGTGAAACTCATTTGATTTCATTGACCTGTTTCCATTGAAATTCTTCCAACCTGCAAAAAGCATAAAATAAGTTTTTGAAAGTTAAAATTTGTACTTTAGAGTGTGAAGCATCTAAAATGTAATGGCTTTCCTTTCTCATTGTGTAATAGTTACTAACAACATATCAGGAAAATGGCCAGGATCTTGGCATGTATCACTGTGCAAAACGAAGATCTCCCTTTTTCTTGTGTGGTGAGTTAGATTAAGTAAAATTAAATCAGCTTAAAAATGAACAAAGAACAACAAGCAAAGCAATGTGAGATAATCAGAGTTGGTGCTATAAGCATCTACTTATTGCCTTGATGGACTTAGCTATTATTGAAATTGCTGGTCCAAACTGCAACCATCGTTGGAGTCATTGAACTTTTGCATGAAGCACATGACTGGATGTTTGGTAATGACCATGGCGGTCATTTGAATTTAAGATATTCTACCTCAACATTAGCTCAAATGAAAAACGAGTAAAAATGCATCCCATTTAGCTTAATATTTATGCCTGAAGCAGCTCTTGGTTTTAGGTGAATAACCTCTCAATGCCCTGAATTTATCTATTGTGCCAATTACCCTGACTCCTGTATTTAGCAACCTTGTAGATTCCAGATCTAACATTGCAGAGACTTTGTATTTCTACAGTTTCCAGCCTCTCAGCGGGACTTTGGGATACACTTCCCTTTGTGGGCAACATAGGTCTGTGTTCTCATCACTCTTAATCATCAGTAAGTATTTTCAGCTTCTTGGATCAGTCTTCTTGTCTGAAATCTGCCTGGGTATTAAGAAAGTATTTAGTAGGGAGACTTTATGAATTTCACTATCAGACTTTTATATTATGGAGATATAAATATCTACTTAAACATGTAGAAGAAGTTTGGTAATTTTATACTCATATCTCTTACCTGCAGGAAGAGCCCAGGGGTCTTATGATCCTCCAAGACAAGCCACCTGGTCCTTGCAAGTCCAGCTCAGCTGGCACTCAGAAGAGAATAGACATGGATTTTATCTGGGTGTTGCCGCCGGGTCCTTTGTCTCCAGTCATGACGAGTGGTATCATAAACTAGGAGCTGCATCTTGTGACGCATGCTTCTCTCCTTTGGGAGTTACCTATCAATTAATATCAAGGTTTGACAGCAGAACACAGCCCGTGGGCTGGACATGCAGTGAGCAGCAGCCTGAGTGATGCAATAATTCACTCCAAACGTGGCTTCTCCACCCCCCGCCCCCTGGGGCTCAGTCCTCATCTAAACAATTCAGAGGACTATGTAAGGATCAGGATCCAAATCTAATATTGTAGTTGATTTTTTTACAAAAAGGACACTTTTGCCTTTAACTTTTCTTCATCACCTGGAACAGTTCACGACACAGTGAAAATATGGAACAGGTGGTGTTAAAATTAATCATAAGTGCTTTAATTTGTAATTTTCACCTCCACATTCATGTATTATGTTTAACAAAGAGGAAAGTCTGGTGACCCCAAATTACCTTGCATATAAACTTGATGAAATGCCTAAGGAGAAAGCCCTGGTCACTCCTTGTTTAAGAAAAGATTAATCATCTGAGAGAAGGGTATGGGCAGCCACAATGTGTACGATGGGATTCAAAAAATATTTTTTAACAAATTGTATTAGAATACATAAACTGTGCCAGTTGGTACTTGCAGGTAGTTCTGAAATACTCATCAATTTGAGAAAGAAGGATTGCTTTAGCCAGGAATTCAAGGCCAGCTTGAGCAACATAGCAAGACTCTATCTCAATCAGTCAATCAATAACCAATCAATGAGTCAATTAGTCAGTTGTAGAGCATTCAGTAGAAGAACTCACACATCAGAAGTGGGGGAATAGGTAAATCACTATAAAATGAGAACATCCAGGTAGTCACAGTGTTGGTTGAACAGACAGTGAACAGCTCTGCAGAAGACCCTTGCACCACGCCCAGCTACTGACACCTGTGGCGGCTCTGGGGATCTATCTAAATGCACTTCTCTGACTTGCTGTTTCTCATGTACTTCTGATGTATCAAATAATCCAGGAGTCAAAATGTTCTTGTTAAATGTGAAAAAGCGAATCTTGGACTTACAGGAACAAAAGTCCTACTAGGAGTTAATGTACTGTGTAGCATCCCAGGTCCAAGCAAGAGCCTGTGGGAAAGAGGACGGAGACACATGACCCCCAGCGGGGGAGAACTGTGCTGTGTGAGATGCGGCGATTCTGCAGAGGGAAGGAGTGAAAGAGGGGTGCTGGCTAAGGCAGGAGAAGGGGAAGGGAGAAAGTGTTAGTGCAGAGGATGCAGGGAATTAGAAGCGTTTGGAGCTCCTGAAATACCAATGAAGGTATTTCACAAATGATGCAGGTCCATTTCTGCACATGAAGACATCCACGCCTCCAGGCCACTCTATAATCTCTTTTTTATTTGTTTTATTTCAACACAAAGATAAAATTATTAGAAATCTTCTGAAGCAAAACCAGACAATATTCTTTTCCTGCATTGCACTAGGGGAGGAAAAGCTTTTCCCCTCTGTCTCTAAATCACTGCCGAAAAGATTGAGTGACATTTGCTTGGTGTTTGCCTATTGCATGACTTCTGAAAACCTTGTACAAAATTCTGTAAACCTTCTATTGATAGACAAAATAGGTGCTAGCTGAATCAGTATGTTTCCAAACTTTTTTTTAGGACCTTATGTACATGAGGAAGTAAAAGTTAAATAAGGAGATAATTGAAGGCCCACTGAAGTCTTTGTTTAGTTAAAATTCAACCTATTAATCCACCTGCCAAAACACTGTCTCTAACTACAAGTCCTTAAAAAGAAGAGATATATTTGTCTTCTCGTATATCTATAGAGAGGCTGGGAATTATATTGAGCAACTTAATTAATCCAAAATAATTAATTAACCTAAGACAGGTAACAAAATATCTTGACATATTAATCTTATATTTGTCTATTATCACTTCATTAAAGCATGAATGGAAGTTTTATAGGTTTGTAGCAATGCTATAATCTTTATGGTAGAGTAAATTTTCAATCAATCAATACACCGATAATTATTTATTAATTTCCAGGCTATATTTGATTTTGATGAGTAGAGCCATGGGAAGAGTTCACAGTGCAGTTTCCCATGTAAAAAATGAAGACATTTATGCAATGAGACTCGGAACATAGAACCCAAAATACAATCCTGTCATCTTCACAAACACTTCCTAAATAAAATTTCTACATTATGAAAGTTGGACAATACTTTGTTTATTGAACATTTGAAATTAAATCATCAAGCTTGTGGATGTGCAGTGGATTGGTTTTCATTTGAAAAGTCCATCTAGAGGGATTGGGGGTATAACTCAGTGGTACAGTACGGGCTTAGCATGCAGAACTAGGTCCTGGGTTCAATTTCCAGTACTGTCTTGAAGCTGGCCCACAATACAGATGGACACAACAGACACACAACTATATGTTAAATGTAAATGTGTCTGTGCTTGGCCTACCTGGGATGGTTTGCAGGGCTACTTAGCAGAGAGCGCTGTGTGGAAAACGTTAGTGAATCTGACCAAGCAAGTTGGGTAGGGCTGAGCGACACCTTCAGTAACAGTCCTTAAAGGATGCTTTTTTAGGGTGATTTTGCCAGCTAATAACTCAGTGTCAATGCAACAGTGAACATTTTCACCTCCAAGAACACATATTCTGGGAGGATCATGTCACTGGCCCCATCCCTGGCCTGGGTGTTGTTGCCTCCAGCTCCTCCTGGGTACGTCCCCAGCCTTGACTCTCCAGGGGTGGGCACATCTCCCCAGCACCCTCCTCAGAGCTGCGGCCACGTCCCTGTTCCTCAGGCTGTAGATGAGAGGGTTGAGCATGGGTGTGAGGATGGTGTAGAAGGCGGACACCACCTTGTCTTTCTCAGGGGTGTGGTAGGAGTGGGGCAGCACATTAGTGTAGAAGGCCGCCCCATAGAAAATGCTCACCACCAGGACATGCGAGGAGCAAGTGGTCCAGGCTTTGCGCCGGCCATCAGCCGAGGTCATGCGGTGCACAGTGACTAGGATGCGCGTGTAGGAGACTGAGATGATAGAGATGGGAACCAGCAGCATCAGCACGCAGCACGCGTACATCAGGGTCTCGTACAGTGATGTGTCCACACAGGACAGCCTCAGCACAGCTGGGATCTCGCAGAAGAAGTGGTTGATCTCCCGGGATGCGCAGTAGGGGAAGCTCATGGTGACAGGTGTCAGCATGAAGCCATCCAAGGAGCCCCCCAGCCAGGAGCCTAGGACCATGCAGAGGCAGACCCTGCGGCTCATCAGCAACGGGTAGCGCAGTGGGCTGCACACAGCCACGTAGCGGTCGTAGGCCATGAGACCCAGCAGGAAGAACTCCCCTCCGATCAGAGTCAGGTAGAGGAAGATCTGGAGAGCACAGCCCAGGACGGAGATGGTCCTCCCCTTAGACAGCAGGTCCTGGAGCATCTTGGGGACCGTGACACAGATGTAGACAGTGTCCATGATGGAGAGGTGGCTAAGCAGGAAGTACATGGGCGTGTGGAGATGGGGGTCCATACGGATGAGCAGAACCATGGCCACATTTGCAGTGACAGCCACCACGAAGATGAAGAAGACCACTACAAAGATCAGCCCTGGCAGGGTTGGGTGGACAATGAGGCCCAAGAGGACGAAGTCCGTGGAGTTCTGGGGAACAGCTTCCATCTCCATGTCACATGGTTGTTCCCTGAGCTGAGAGGTAGAGAGTGGATGGGTTAGGAATTATGCCGTATTTGACAAACACCCACCATGAATGGTAAGTCAGAGCAGGGTACATAATGGAGAGAGCATCCCCACCAGAGTCCCTTTGAGTTCTGCCTGCAGTATTACTGATTCACGTGACACTGCATGCACATTGTCTCTACACTAAATCGTCACAGTCAGTACTCCATAGCGAGGGTGTGAGAGGTTGATGCAATGATCCACCCAGTGCTTTTAGAACCTGCATTATCTTTATTTGGAGCCATCTTCTGTGTACATCTTATAATCTTATCGTGTTAGGTTGGAAGTTTCTGGAGGATGTTCCTGTGTCTTGTTCTCTAAATTGTAACATAACCAATATATCCAAGTTCCTCGAATTTAAATTGCTCCTTGCCCTGGGGATGATTACATTGTAAAGGTCACACCCAGACATCCACTTGTGACTTAGGAAACTGATATGAAGTGAATAGAGATCCAAGATTTCTAGGTAAATGATCTGGTTGTGGTGATGTCATTACTAAGCAGGCCTTGAAGGCGTCACAGCTGAGCATGGGAGCGTTGCTAACCTCACTGCGTGGCGGGTCCCAGGCTGCCTGTGCTCAGCTGTGTTGAGAATTAAGTTTATGTTCTAGTATGGGGTATTTTAAAGGCTAGGAGTTTGTTTTTACAGGATAATATGGGGTTAGAAATCTCAAATCAGGAACCCTGTGAACTCTGCTTAGCCAGCAGGACTTTGGTTTCACGTCACGGATGTATTTTCTGATGACATCACAAAGTCTGATGCAATGCTGTGGCTCAGTGCTGCAGTCCAGTGTTCGATGAGGACCTGAGCTTTTTCACATCATTGTTCTGCAGAATATCAACAGACTTCCTGATAGAGAGTGTTCGGAAGCCTGTGGGATATGATGTCATTAGGAGTCCATTGCTGAGGGTTTCTTTCCTATATTTATTATTTGTTTTACTACTATATCTTTGATCCTTCATGTTTATAGGTAAAAATAACTACAGATGGTGAAGAAATTCTTTAAGTTGGAGGAAATAAGATAGAGTAATATTAAAAGTTTCTTGAATTAAATAGGAATAATTCCTACGCTTCTTTTTTTTCTGTAATAAAGTGAATGCACACCTCTGACATATTCAGGGTTATCAAGAAGTGAATTGTCAAATTTCACTATTAACTCATGGTGCACCTTGCACCTCCTCAGTGGCCCCCCTTTGGTAAGTGGACCATCCACTGATATTATGAATGCACCTATTGGTTTCACAGTGGTCAAACACATAGTCTCTGCAGCATCAGGGAGAAATAAGGACCCCAGAAGTTGGAAAAAATGTAACAGGAGCAATGAAGAACATCTTTTCTTCTCAGTGTTCATCCAAGATGGAGATTTCTTATGCGTAATTATGCGTAATTATACTTACTGTATTTCTTGTGAGTAATATTCCAGGTAAGGGAATAAAATTACAAAGGGAGAAAATACAAAGGTTCTGTATTTTTTTTTTTTTTTTTTTTTGTGGACCGAGCATCAAACTCAGGACCTTGTGCTTGCCAGGCAGGAGCTTATTCCACTGAGCTATATCCCCAATCCCCAGAGGTTCTGTGTTGAAACTTAAATTCATCATAAATTGTCAGTTAAGGAGGAGAAATAAAATAAACCTCTGAGCATTAAATATTAATTCTTGACTAGGTTGATAAAGGTCAGCTGTTTTTGTCTTCCTTAATAGGGGAAACAGTTTGTTGACCATCACAGCTCTGGACCACAGGCAAAGAAACTTCATTTAAAGTCATTATAACTAAGCTTTCATTAGAGTTCTACAATGAAAACTGGTTAGAGATTAAAATATTCATGCCAGCAGAGAACTCATTTCAGCCAAAACCTTTTTTTTCCCTCTCACTTTAATTTTTTCTTTTTAGTGGAAGGATGGAATTATACCTCTAATTGAAAGTACAATGTAACTCTAAAGGTAAGACATTATTTTTTTTCTAAATGAAGAAAAGTGAGCCAAAGATGCATATGTTGGCAAAATGCTTGTAAATATGTATAACTAGAGATGTGAAAGACATCAACAGATGTAAGAGGCAAAACAGGATGTTATATTGCCTCTGGACCAGAAACAACAAACACAACTGGCTGTGTGCCCATCAGTTCAGAAGGTCTGTACACCTTACGGTGTGGCAAGTGAGGCGCAGCATGTCAGTTGCAGTCATATCTGCCAAAATGCTCTACTTGTTAGCTCACCCTGGGATACAGGCTGAAATATTCCCAAACCATGAAGTGTTCTACAAGAACGAACGTAATGACTACCTTTGAAAGAGTAACATTCCTCATGAGCCAAGAGAAGTCGGGATTCGCTTAAGGCAAATAGTGACACTAGGGGTGGAATTCATGTGAGTTAAAATTTTGAGACTTACCAAAGGAAAGACCTGCTAGAGTGTTAAAAAAGAAGGAAAATACCTGATCGCAGGTGGCATGGTTAGTTTCAGGAAAGGATGGGGAGTATGCACTGGAAGGTATGTGGTGGCGGAAGGCAGGAAGGACCCAGTCCAACCCCAGCTAAAACCTCCCTGGAGAGCCCAGGGATGTGGAGCAGAAGAAGCTGGAAAGTGAGGGCTTGGAGTATATGGATTAAAATATCTAATAATATGGGTTATCTCAGCAGGAAATTGTACAATAAAATAGTCATTTAAGAAAGATATATCTAGCAGTTTTATAGTTTTGAAATCAACATTATTGCTACTAATTACTACTGATAAATTTCTACAGCCATAACAGACTGTGACCACTGAATTCCTCTTTTATGTATGCCCAGTATCCTCGTGCTTTTCTGTCTGTGTTTATAAATTAAGAGCCATTGGTTCAGATACTGAATAACCTGATTTCATTGCCTCCCTTCTATGGCAGCTTAGTATCCAATGATGTGCATTTCCCCCTTCCTTTCACCTCACCTGTAATTCTCACAGTCATGTATTTCCAGAGATGTCCCCTCAAATGCTCAATTCATGAAATGGTAACTGGTTTTATGTCAGTTATAGGGATATGATAGGAAATCCCTATAATAGGGAAACAACCCTCTACTTTCCCTGGTCACCCTCACAGTCAACTGAGAAATTTTCAAAGTAGAAAATAAAGAGGATAGAAGAGATTGTCTTTATTGCAAAAAATGTGTAATGTAATGGAAATTATTGAACAACCACTAAACCAGGAATTAGTGCAGTAGGAGGATTATGTGTTTTAGTGCTGCTGCTAATATATCTAAAAAATATTGTGAAGGATACCAACAATGAACCAGAATAAACAAGTGTAGCAGGGCCACTGGAGCACTGGGGAAGCTGCCAGATGCCACTGCCAGAGGAAGCTGCTGCTCCCCACAGAGACGTGCTGCGAACAGTGGTGCATGGGTAGAGGCAATGGAAGCCAAAGTCCCTGACATATGTGGGACCCATCTATTCCAGGCTACTGATGGCACAGAGAAGGAAATAGAGGGCAAGGGAGGAAGAAACTTACCCAAGGCCAGCAGTGATGGAGCAAATTGAGAAGCAGAGACCAACAGCCCCACACGTAATGTGTTCAATATTACACCCTGGATTCTAAGTTTCCAGCTGGAGAAAAAGCCTCATCTTGCTTTAACCACTCAGCCTGATAGCCTCTCATAAGGCATGCTAGACTGATTTCCAGTGCACTTCTTTACGGAATATTCCCTCGTTATGAAACAATTATCACAAGCACATGTGTGTTTTATGAAGAAGGAAAAAGAGGAGGGTGGTTAGAAAACAGTAAAGAAAGCAAAGACAGCATTCAGCATTTTAACTTCTGCCCAAGCATGCAGGAGACCTTCACCCACACCAGACTACATATAGAGTGCGTTCTTTGCTTAAGGGCAGTAATCCTTGCTGCTCCATTAATATTATGGCACCAGCCACTTTCCCATCCACATAAGAAGATTCCTCATAATAAATGCTAAGCATGATCTAATCTTTAGCACACACATACAGTTTTCCTGTTCCGTAAGTTCACTATTATCAGATTCCCCTTATCCTTCTGTTTTCAGCTAATGCATTCCTTTTCTAGTGGTCTAAAAAAAGAGTGAATACATATATTCATCATTCTCAATCCAGAAAAGATCACTCACATAGTTACTGGTAAAGTGACTCCAGGGTGGCCTTCCCAAAGTTACAGAGGAACTGCCAAAATAAATGTCCCCAAATGTGGGTAATCTCTCTGATTCCATGAAAATCTAAGATCCTACCTCAAAGCAGCTGAGTCCAAGCCTCAGTAAGCTGGGAGTGGGATGGCAGATATTTTAAATACCTGGGAAAGCAGGCGAGCCTAAGTCCAAACAGAGCATAGTTATAGTGGATTTCCACAATCCTCAGGAGTGGTCCCTGGGGTATCAGTTAATTCAGGCTCACTTGGTTCACCTTCTGTCGTAGTGGAAGCCCATTCCCACTGGCCAGACAGAAGCTGCCGTCTTTCCCCAAGTGAAATGTTGGCATTATTTCTCTATATTTCATCACAGAACTTCTTATCTAATCTTGGCTCCCTCTGGAGTAATAACAAAGAGTGACATGGCGGCTAGAGGCATCCTCTGCCAAGTCACTGGTTTATTTTGGTTACTGAAAATTATAATTCAAATATGTTTTTTAATACTTACAAAACACGGTGGTTTTTAGAATTATGCATCTATGAAATGCATTGCGCAAATAAGTAGTCAGGAGAGACGCAGGGAAACGGAGAAAGAGAAGAATTAAGGGAAGGAGGCAAGGGGAAGGAGAGGGGAGAGCAGGAAGAAAATGACAGCGACGCAGAGAAGTAGAAGGCAAACATGCCTGGAAAGTCTTCACGTGAGTCGATTAAGACAGTTCTTTAGGGAAGTTGAAATTTTTCATATTTTATTTCTCCAGGGAGAACAATTCACAGAAGAAAACATCTTGTTTGCCAAGCAAGATGTCAGGGATACTGAAGAGAATGATAAGGACCAAAGACTTTTCATGCACTAAAGCCACCCAGTGGGTGCATTATTTACATGATTTCTACTCTTTACAGATCCCTCAGACACAGGCCTTATACCCAATGATTCCCAATTACAGAAGAAGCAAAACTTAGCAGCCATCTAGGGTACTATGCAATAAGTAATTTTTCTTGAAGAACATTTTCTATGTTCTTCCATCAGGCATTGGGGCAGATACTTCCATGGAGTGCGACACTTCATGGTCACTTCACAGCTCCACAGATGAGTTACAATAGACATTGATCCAAGAGCAAGTGACGGGGCAGGGTCAGATGCAGAGGTCATAAGAAAGGATGTTAGTGAAAAATGTAAGAAAGTAGGCTAGAAATCGGTAAGGAAGGAGAGAAAGGTGAAAATGCGCTGATATTGCAGGAGCACCAAACTTAAAGTCATTCACTCGGTTTGCAGAGTTTTAGGTAGGGTCAATGCTGTGTCAAAAACAGCAGAATAAATGCCCGTGGAGGGTCAAGGCCTCTTCAATGGCTGAGCAAGGAGGGAGGTGAGCCCTACACGTTAGGTTAAATGATTTCTTTCCAAAAATAAAATTTTCCTCATATTAGGGTGATTTGTCCTTTTCTTTTGCTTCTCAAGTTAGTGGGCATCAGTGTCAAGGGTACTCATGGCACCTCAGGTATTCATGATACACTAGACGAATGACTATTATTTTATCATGGAGCTTATGATGTCCAACCAGGACGTGATTATGTAAAGCATGTTCTACTTGTTTTATTAAAGATCTTATGTTGTTCTTAGAAAGCATCCATCACCTATGTAGTCTCTTCTCTTCAGGACAGAATCCTGCTTTGAGGGCAATGTCATGGCACAAGACCACCCGTGGAGGAAGGTAGGGGGGCAGCCTTCACTTTCCTTTCTGGAGAATGATGAATTAATTTTAATAACACCTTGAGGTTCAGAGCACCTTCCTTAGCTGAAATGGGTTCTGCGGCGGTTACCTCATTTTCCCTCAGTACTACCCTATGAAATCAGAACTGGTTTAGAGCAGCCTAATTCAATATATTGAGAATCAGGGATACAAGAAGATAAATTAGCATATCCAGCCTGGGACAATATACATCTTTAATTAGAGTGTACAGATTTGTACTGTGAAACTTCTCTACAATGAGAATACAGTTGCCTTCACATCACCAATTCTTTCCTATCCCTTTAGGAAGTGTACCCATCATTTCCAATCAGAAAATAGATACAATTTCTAATCATGATCTACATCATTCTCTTTATGGCTCAGGTGGGCAAAATAAAATTCAAAGAGAGTAAGGGCCTGGGGTGAGGACTCCCAGGACATCAGATTATGGCACAGTCTCAGAGCCAAATTGGACTTCTAGTTCCAGGCTGGGTGACATAGAGAAAGATAGGACATTTAGAGATAAGAAAAAATGTCGTCCCTTGTCCCCTGTGGAAATGCAAAGTAGAAAAATAAATGAAACCTCTGTATTCAGTTGCTTCTTTTCTAGGAGAAGAAGCTTAGAATTTTCTAAGACATATGTGAACTTCCAGGTAATTCTACTCCATATATTTAGATAACTAAATTGTTTAAGTTTTAAAATGAGGTTTTAAGTAGCTGTATTTTGTTCTCTGTAATGATTTCTTTCTCAGATACTACAATATAAGATCAGAAATTTGGAAGATATAGGAAAGTAGAAACAGAGAAGTCAAATTTAGTCAAGTGGGAAAAAGCTAAAGAAAAGAGAAATAAACATACTCTTCACTTTATCAGAAGAATAATGTTTAATGAAAAAGAGAAGAAATGTTAGAATAATAAAATATACTAAGCTAAAGTATAAAAAATAGAAAAAAGCAAGCAATCTACATTATTTTCCCAACAGGAAAAGCATTTACCTCTCAAGAGTTCCATTACTTGGCATGAAGATTCAAAAGTGAAATATACTGGTTTATCAGAAAATTTAAATATGGGGAAAGATGTGGCTTAAATTTCCCCATTTTTCCTTATTAAATTGTACATTAGGATTGCCACATGGGAGATGGAAGATGAAGGAGCCACCCATTTTTATCAAGAACACACAATCACATTTAAAGACAGAATGCACTGTTCTAGGAAGACTTTAGCTAAACATCGCAGTAAAAAATAGACATAGATCTCAAAGTGTTAGTGTCTTTTAAATTGTGACACACACCTTTGTGTCTAGAAGCAGTGTGGACAGAACCTAGTTGAGAGTATATAGCATAGAGCCAAAAGTATTTTTTATCAGGGCCTGATAGAAGGAAACATTTCTATAAAGCACAAAAAATCACTTAGGGACAAGTCAGTGTGACCCTGAAATAATAGGTGGAAAAGAGTCAAAATCACGTTTGAGGAACTGGTTCTTTGCAGCATGGGGTTTCCCAGGAAAAGTGAGGAGTATCTCCTATAAGCAGCTGGGCATTCTCTCTGCAGTGTCCGCCGCAGTCCAACAGGCTTCCAGGGCCTGAGCCCTGGTGAAAGCAGATGGGGGACGACTGAGACCCCCCCACTTTATTCTCCAACCATGACTCATCATCCTTCAGATCACTTATATCTTTCCAGAAACACAGACCAAGCTCCCCAAACCCCAGCCTTCAAATCCCAAGCTTTCTCTACAGAGCTGGCCCTGGGGATAGGTAAAGGCTCCACACAGAGACATCTGAGCACGAAGGAATGACCAGGCCATGTCCTTGGCCGCGAACCTTGGCAGGGAGCTGCAGTCCTCAGAAAGCCGTCACCCGCCTTGAGCACAGGCCCTGGTCCCAGGCCTTCCGCAGGGCGCCCGCGACATCCCTGTTCCTCAGGCTGTAGATGAGCGGGTTGAGCAGCGGCGTGAGGATGGTGTAGAAGGCGGACACGGCCTTGTCCTTCTCGGGGCTGTGGTAGGAATGTGGCAGCACGTAGGTGTACATGGCAGCCCCGTAGAAGAGGCTGACGACCACCATGTGCGAGGAGCATGTTGTCACTGCCTTCTGCCGGGCCTCGGCCTTGCGCATGTGGCACACCGCCAGCAGGATGCGGGCGTAGGAGGCCGCGATGACTGAGAAGGGGATGAGCAGCATGAGGATGCAGCACACATACATGGCTGTCTCGTAGGCTGAGGTGTCGGTGCAGGACAGCTTAAGGAGCGCGGGCACCTCACAGAAGAAGTGATTGATCTCCCTTGAGGCGCAGAAGGGGAATTGCATGGTGACCGGGGTCAGCAGGAAGCCATCCAGGGAGCCACCAAGCCAGGCAGCCATGGCAATCAACAGGCAGATCCGACGGCTCATGAGCACCGGGTAGCGCAGAGGGCTGCAAACCGCCACATAACGATCGTAGGACATGAGGCCCAGCAGGAAGAACTCTGCCCCCGCCAGGGTCAGGTAGAGGAAGTGCTGGGCAGTGCACCCTGCGAAGGAGATGGCCCGCTGGCCCAGTGCCTGATCCAGCAGCATCTTGGGCACTATGGTGGAGATGTACAGGATGTCCATGATGGAGAGCTGGCTGAGCAGGAAGTACATGGGTGTGTGCAGCCGAGGGTCCACGTGGATGAGCACAATCATGATGGTGTTGCTGACTATGGAGATCAGGAAGACCAGGAGGATGAGAACGAAGAGAAGCCAAGGGAACTGGGAGGTGCAGAACAACCCCAGGAGGACAAAGTCAGCGAATGTGGAGTAATTGCCCCATGCAGGAGCCCTGAAGGTGACCCAACAGAGACAGTTGGCGTGAAGAAGTTGGGAAAAATGAATATCTGGGGAACATTAGGATGTGGTCATGGACAATTCAAGAGATGTGATTCTCATGTCAGGAAGCTCGGATTTTAACCTCACAGAAGAGCATCCTGGGCAGGACTGTGTTGTGTCGGGTCACAGCACCAGCCACTCAAGAATTCGCTCAAGAATCATGTGCTACTTGCTGACCATTCTGACCATTGCTGGTTGACTACACCTGGGCAGTCGCAAGGAAGTATGTTTATTTCTATGGTTTATGGCTCTTTTTGCAGAATATCATCTTGAAGCTGACACCCGTAAAACAGCAAAAATAAAATGGAACACTAGATAAGGCCAGACGATGCCCCTACCCTTTGTCCCAGGTTGAACTCTAGTTTTTATACTTAGAATCCTGAGTCAAAACCACCCATGAAGATCATGTATGTTGCCTATGGGAAGATAATCACATGGATTTTACTTATTTGTATCATTCACCACAAGTTTCTAAATTGTAAGATTCAATTGTTTCACATATTTGTCTGTCACTTGAAGGTACTGATCCCGTGCTGAAGAGTAAGCTGTGGGAGGTGTGAGAAGAAACAAAGCAATCCCCAAACCAGCGGAAACAGTTGAAATCATGTCTAAGATAAAGGGTATTAAGTTTCCTTCTTTTAGCAAAAAATTCTCCTGCTTATTAACACAACTTTTTAACATAAGTGAAATGAGAGCAACAAATAATGTATAATGTTTAATTACAAAAGAGCAATAGCCTGGTTTAAATAATACTAGAGGATATTGTCTCTCAAAAGAGACTTTACCCTTAGAAGCTAGGCTATGAATAATATATAGCTATTTCAGTAATTGTGTTTTACCACATACGTGGGTTATTTGGATGATCTCTCTTGGCACCATATAGATCTGTGTTATCTGCTGTGGTAGCCAGGAGTTCCACAGAGCTCTTCAGCCCACAAAACCTGACTTCAAACCCCAGATGTGCTACAGACATAAATCATATTAAAGATTCACAGAATGATGATAAAAGGTGTACGGATTATCCTATAAAAATTCTTAGAACATGACATGCTAACTCGCCATATTTTGTTAGATAACATTAAAACTAATTTGACTTATTTTTTTTGACCTATTCCTTGTTGTATTTTTCATGTAGCTACTCAAGTAATTTAACATTACCTCTGTGGTTCCCATAAGGTTTTATGGAAAACCCCTCATCTAGGGGCTTCTTGCCCAAAACATGACAACACCAACTACCTTCATCCAAACAAGTTCTCCAGAATTGAACACACCAAAATATATATGAATTTGAGCAAAAAAATTATGTGCAATTCCAATTAGAAAAAGGAATGCTATCACTTGGGTGTTTGCCCAGCTGTGAATGTTTGCCCACATTTACTCCAGAGTGTGATGTGATTCATAGATATTATTCAAGTTAATTTCCGCAACAACCTTTTGAAATACTGGTGCACTGCTTTATCCATTCCACAGATGAGAAACAGTGATGTATGAATAGGTCAAGAGACTCGCCTGGGCAGTGGCTCCTCATAACTACTGGTGGTCTGTTTGCTCTGTCCGGTTTTCCAGTGACCAAACGTGGACATCAGTTCACTCCTTCCACAACCATTTCCTGAGCCACTCTGGGTAAGTAAAAAATTTAAGCTCTGAATGGACCTAAAACAGCATACGGTCCTTGCCTTCAAGAAGCCTAGAATTGAATTCTCGATGGCCGGAGGTGCACACCGAGTATTTGGAGGAAGGATTCCAGGGTGCAGACCTCTCGGTAGCTGGTAACAGAGAGGAAGAGGGCAGAGCACGCAAGTAAAGGGCAGCAAGGGCGAGGAGAGCTGGAACCCAGGGGCTTGTCCACGACAAACTCACCCAGGACCTGCTGTACGCTCTGCCCAATCATGATGGATATATAATGGCAAAAGGTAAATTCCCAGCCAGGATTTCCTGGATGAGACCCATGCTACGTATACCTTTCAGCTTCCTCATTCCTGAAACATTACCAGCTCTACAGAGGAGCTTTTCACCAACTGTTTTCCTGACATGAGTCCTTGTTCTAATTCTGCCCTTTGCCCCCCACTCACAGTGTTAAACCATTGGGGAAATTAAAACCAAACATTAGGCCGCAACCCTCAAGATGGGGAGAGGAAAGTGCCCACCAGCCCTGCCCCTCATAATTTAATGGGGCTTGTTGTTGCTTCCTTATAAATTCTGAGGGTGATAGGTGGTCAGTGGAGACCAAGCAGAGGGACTGGTACTGGTCATGGGGAGTGCTAAAGCTGAAGCAGGACACATCAGCATATGGGCGTACCTGGCCCTGACCAAGAATATTCTGGGGCTGAATCTTGCTAATGAGACTCTGGAGATCTCCCCAGCGTTGCTTACAAAGGGAAGGAGAGTCTCAGATCTAAGAGCAACTTAGATGCTGCTGTTAATTTATGTCCTGTATTTTAAAAATTGTGTGTAGGTTAACAACACTAAAATATCCATGGACAATAAGAAAAAGAAAGAAGCCAACCGAATACACAATGCCTCTGTACAAAATGATTATGTCTATGAATAATTTTATTAATTCCTTAAGTGGTTCTGAAAATCAAAGACCTCAGTGCTGCTGAGCAAGTGGCCTGCCACTCACCTGCACCCCAGTACTGTGTGAGCTCTGAAACTTCAGTGCACATTAACTTCACATATAATTAGTAGTATTTAATACATAGTTTCCATGTATGTGTGGTATCCACTCTGAATGCTGCTATGGTTGTTGATGTTCCACATATTTTGTTAATCTTTCCTCTCTTGATTCATATGAACATTGCTTCTAACCTTGCTCACAAAACATTATGTTGTCAGGTTAGCTCTCTGGTATGGACCATGGAAGGGAGGTCCATGGGCATTAGCAACACTTCACCAATTTTAGACAAAGTTGCTGACTAGTGATTCTTACCAGGAATCAAGCACACATGTGGCACTGTGCTTATTCCTGCATTTAGCAATAGCATCTAAATTTTGGTTTGTGATCTTTTATTACTAAAATTTTGAACACACATATATATATTAGTATTACTTATTTTGAGATTTGCTTGTTCATGACATCTACTCTTTGGCATATTCAAGATGTCTCCAAATTAGCATATTTTCTTTATAGAATGAAGATATTCTTTTGTGTGTAATATTTATTTCAACTATTGCCTATAACTGTGAATTTGATTTCTAGGTCAGAAAAAATTAAGTATCTAGGTAGTTAAAATACTTACTTTTTCATTTTGTACTCTGAGTTCACTTGGGAAATTTATTCTCTGTCAAGGGATATGATTAATATTTTAATTCAGAAGATAAGGTTTCAGACTTCCGGGAAGATAGCGACCAGGTGAGCAGCAAAGGAGCGATCCTCCTTGATAAACACCACCAGCTCGAGACAGACTTGACGAGCGTGAATGCCGGGACCTTGGCTGGGAAGATCAAACTGAACGTGTTTCTCTGAGCTGCCGGGGAAGTTGCGGTAGGGCGGCCCAAACTGCCGTGGCGAGACGCGGGAAAGCCCCAGACGCTGGGAGCCGGAGACACTCTGCACGGGTAGGGGGCTTGGCTGGGTCCGAGAGCCCTGGCGGCCACAGCTAGCTCAGTCCCTCCCGCCTCCCGAGCCGGCGCAGCTTTCCAGCGACTCCCGACAGAGATCGGCTTTTTAGCAGCGGCAACGCCCGGCAGTCTCACATTTCCCACGCATCGGGCAGGCTGCGCAGCCTAGACCCTCGGCCAGGGCGGCGCGAGCAGCATAGGAGCGGAGCATCCCGCTCCCTCCCCAAGACCCGGAGAGCGCAAGGAAACAAGTGGCTGCGAGCGGCAGATCGCGAGCATAGCACAAAAAACTGGCACCTTGGAACCTTCCTGCCTGCAGGGACTCCGAAAACGGGTGAGCTATCTGTGCTCGCGACCAGATCACCGAGTGGGGAAGGAGATCCATTCCTATACCTGCAGGGAACACTGGGAGGGCGGGGGAGTGGTCTCACACACCTCACCCAGGTCTCTCGCTAGGGAGTAGCTAAATAACTTCTGTACAGCCTTTTAAGCAGAACTCTCAGCAGAAAGCTTAAGGGACATTTCCCCAAAGAAAAGTCATTGGAGCAGCCTCTGCAGCAGACCTTTGCCTGCTGAACTGCCTGGGGAATCTAATGCTCAATATTTTGAATCTGATACCCAAAAAGGGGAAGAGAGAAGAACAAATCTCAGCAGAAAGCTTAATGGACATTCTCCCAAAGAGAAGGAATCATTGGAGCAGGCTTTGCAGCAGACCTCCGCCTGCTGAACTGCCCGTGGAATTTATAGCTCCACATTTTGAATCTGATACCCAAAAATGGGAAAACAGAGGAACAAAACACAGTCTCAAGATTCGACCCCACCCAGAACAAGTTTTGAAGATGAAGATACAGGGGAACCAGGAAGCCTCATAACTTCAAGATATGAAACGATTGCATCCGAAATTAAACAACTCCAACAGGACATGAAAGAGCTTAAAGCAGAAATAACCCACATACCCACAATGATTTCTCAGGTAAAAAACGAGCTGAAAACAATGATGGAAGAAATGCTCCATTTACACAGACGAGAAATAGACAAAAGTCTAGAAGAAAATAGGAAACAAATAGAAACCTTACAAGAGCAATTCAGGAATGAATTACCAATAATGAAACAGGTCCAA
>PVLD010015907.1:0-46877 GCA_004027595.1 Dinomys branickii | reverse complement strand
AGGCTGAGGTGGGAGGATCGCTTGAGTCCAGGAGTTCTGGGCTGCAGTGCGCTGTGCCGATCGGGTGTCCACACTAAGTTCGGCATCAGTATGGTGACCTCCCGGGAGCGGGGGACCACCAGGTTGCCTAAGGAGGCGTGAACCGGCCCAGGTTGGAAACGGAGCAGGTCAAAACTACCGTGCTGGTCAGAACTGCTGAGTCACTTAGCCAAACCTCTAGACTCCCCAAGGCGACACAATGTATCAACTATAACAGCTACTAGGCCTACCTCTCTTCTTTTTCAGTTTGTTTGGTTGTTTTGAGACAGGGTCTCTCTGTGAAGTCCAGCATGGCTTTAAACTCACTATGCAGCCCCAACTGACTTTGAACTGGTGGAGATCCTCCTGCTTTAGCCTTCCAAGGGCTGAGATTACAGGTATGTGCCACCACACTTGGCCTACCTCCCATTTCTTAAAAATAGAAAAATTCTCACAAAATGCACAAAAAAACTGTCCTGACCCAGACCTCTCCTATATGAGCTATATAGAACTGAGCCTGTTGCCTAAGTGATTTCTCCCTTTGGATGTCCCAGAGCTGTCTAGAACTTAACATGTCAAATACAACTTTAGGTTTGTCTCTGGAACCTGTGCTTCTGGTCTTTCCTTTTGCTGAAAATGCCGCCATACACACAGCTGGGCCTGCGGACCCTTTCTTCCTTTTTCTCACCGAAATCGGGTCCATCCTTTTTCTGCTGATTCTGCCCCCAAACTTTATCTTGAAAATGTACACTTCTTCCCGCTGCAGAATTTTAGGCACCACCTCTCACCAAAATGGCTTCAGAGGCTTCCTGCATGACCTCTCTGCGGCCCCCTGCAGTCTCGTCTCCTCCTAGCAGCCAGACAAATCTTTTACAAACACAGGTTCAGGTATGTTACTTGCCTGCTTAAGACTGTCAACGGCTTCTTCCTCATTGCATTTTGCACACTGTTCTTTCAAAAATCTATATTCCTATTGGGTCTCCAGTCTCTACCCAACGGGCCCTGCCTCCCTGCTCACGTTTGCACTCGCTCTCTGCTGTGGCTACGTCTAGACGTTCTCCTGAAGTCTCATGTGGTCATAGGTGGGGCTTTTTCAAAGGAAGTTGGATCTAGAGCGTGTGACACTGGAATTGACTCATGGTGCAACGCTAGGCTCACGGACACTAGGATTAAGGGTGTGAGTAGTCTGGGTAAGACAAAAGGCGCAGAGAGACATTGTTAGGGCCCCTTGTTGCTTTGTTACCTTCTGCCCACCATGAATATTTCTCTTCTTTGGCATCTGTCTGCCATATCACCTTGCCTTGGAGCCAGCTGATTGTGGACCGAAACCTCTACAAACTGTGAGCCAAGTAAACTTTTTCCCCTTTAACTTTGGGTGTTAGGTGTTTTGTCTCAGCAACAAGAAAAGTAACTAGCGCATAATTTGGTACCAGAGAAGTGGGGTTGTTACTGTGACTGTAATTGATGTGGTTTAGGAGCCTTTGGAACTGGCTTGTGGGAAGAGGAAGAGTTAGGAAAGG
Organism: Dinomys branickii; assembly: GCA_004027595.1. Taxonomy (NCBI): domain Eukaryota; kingdom Metazoa; phylum Chordata; class Mammalia; order Rodentia; family Dinomyidae; genus Dinomys; species Dinomys branickii. Next base: position 45,339 of record PVLD010015907.1, on the reverse strand, counting down.
TTCAGAGATGCCAGCTGGAAAAATACAGACACCTGTTTGCCTGAGGCTGTAGGTGATGGAAGATTCTGGTCAGAGTTCAGAAGACCAGAATGCTGATAAAAATTTTGCTGATAAAGACCAGGCTTGGGAGGTTTCTTCTGGGAAGGAGGACTGCATTGGTTGTTGGACTCTGGACAACGTGTGTTATACTTCGGCAGAAGGTTTGTCTGTATTTTGTTTGTGTCCAGAGACTTTGCCTGAGACTAAGATTAAAGGCAGCAGGCTAATTAATCTTGCAAAAGAGATTTCAAAGGACTCTAATGTTTAGGTGGTGCTTTAGGCACATTTTTCTCTCACTGCTGAGACAAAATACCTGACGCCCAAAGTTAAAGGGGGGAAAAGTCTATTTAGCCATAGTTTGTAGAGGTTTCAGTCCATAATCAGCTGGTTCCAAGGCAGGGTGACACTTGGCAGATGGGTAACCATTCATGGTGTCAGAAAACAGCAAAAGCAACAAGAGAGGAGGAAGAAAGGGAGGGAGGAAAAAGAAAGACAGACAGACAAGCCTCTCTCAGTCCCTTATATTGTATGCAGGGCGCCCAACCCAGGGTGAGTGTGGCACTCACATTCCTAACCCTAACCTTGGACCATGAATCAATCACATTCTAGAAGCTCACCCCAATGACTGCATGAGGTGCACCTGCGTGGCAAGTGCAAGGTCCTGAGTTTGATTCCCAGTACAAAAAAAAAAAAAAGACTGCATGAGGCTTTGGGAGAACATCTAGACAGAAAGCAAACAGACAGTGGCATGGCTGCTGATGGGGGCTTTTAGCCAGATCTATGCTGAGAATCAAGGACTGGGGATATAGCTCAGTGAAACAAGCGCCTGCCTGGCAAGTGCGAAGTCCTGAGTTTGATCCCTGGTAACACACACACACATACACACACACACACACACACACACACACACACACACACGATGTTATGTTGAGAATCAAGAGCAAGAGCCCAACAGGGTGATTTAAAATGTGAGTTTGGCCAGAAAAGAAGCTCCAATAAAGCTGTGGACTGAAAAGATAAGGCAGAGGAGATCTTGATTGCTGAGAAGAAACAGAAGAATGGAAAGGTGGGATCACAAGAAGCATCAGGACTTCACCCTCTGCAGCCTCAAAATTGAAGTAAAGACTTTGCCTCAAGAGCCCGAGAGCACCACATTACAGAATGGTGGCAGCCTAAGAAAGTTGTTCTTTGGGATTGGGTTCACAGGCACTTGACCTCTAGACCCAAGAAAGAGGGAAGCGTGGCTACTGCTCCAGCTGGCAGCAGACCTTAGCATCATCCATGTGGTGCTTGTTTTAGATGCACGCAGAACGTAAGAGTTGTGGGGTCAGGAAGGCATCCATCCTGATGTCAGACGAAGGCCTGGGAGGCCAGGCAGTGGGTCCTTGAAGGGGCAATGTGTGAAGCTGTGAGTGTGAAGCCAAAGGTGCAATGGAATCCCCAGGAGTTTGGAGAAGCCAGAGTGTGGATCATCTGAGAAAAACAGCAAGGAAGGGGCAGAGCAGGCCCAAGAGAGAAGCCATGGGAGCTACAACCACTGACGGTGCCATGGGGCCAGAGCCGCCCATGCCCTTTGGTGTTCACATTGTGCCACACAGATTGTTGGGGATGCTACACCTGGAACTGCAGGACTTAATGTTTGCCCTGCTGAATTTTGGATTTACTTTGGCCCCATTCCTTTGCATCCCGCTGTGTATAACTTTTGGAATGGAAATGTCTGTCTTCTGCCAGTGAGTGTTGGAAGTGTTTAACTTTCTGTTCATTTGTATAGGGTCTTGCAGCTAAGAGTTTGCCTTAAATCTCAGAGGAGACTTTGGACTTGGACTTGCAGCAATGCTGAAACTGTTAGGACTTTGGCAACTCTCGGAGATGGACTAAATGCTTTTTTGCATTAAAGGGATATGTGTCAGTCTTTGGGGGGCCAGGGGCAGAATGTTATAGCTTGTGTCTAGATGTTTCTCCAAAGCCTCCTGTGGTCACAGGTGGAGCTTTTTCCAGAGGTGGCTGAATCTAGAGCGTGTAATGCTGGAATTGATTCATGGTGCAATGCTAGGACCAAGGCCACTAAGATTAAGGGTGTGAGTTGTCTGGATAAGATAAAAGGAGCAGAAAGATGCTGCTATGGCCCGTTGTTGCTTTGCTACTTTCTGCCTACCATGAATGTTTCTCTGCTGTGATGCCTGTCTGTCATATCACCCTGCTTAGAGCCAGCCCGTATAAGACTGAAACCTCTACAAACTGTGAGCCAAATAAACCTCTTCTTTAACTTTGTCAGGTGTTTTGTCTCCACAATGAGAGAAGTAACTTTGCCCTCACACTGAGCCCCAGCTATACTAGCTTCTCTGTTTCTTGACCATGCCAAGCTCCGGTCTACCTCAAAGTCTTCCCCTTTCCCTCTACCCAGAACATTCTTGGCTAAGTCACATGGCTAAATTCTTCTTGACCTTCACATCTTGGCATCTTCCCCTCAGGAAGTTTTTCCCTGACCGTCCTGCCCAAGTGACTCCTTCTCCCTTCTCCCCTCTCCTGGTATGTTCTGTATCCTTGAAACAAGTCTTTTCATTCCAGTCCTCACGTTTTGGCTGTCTTTGCTACTAGACTGTTGGCTTCACAAGGATGGGGATCGTGTCTGGTTTTTGTGATTTGTTTTGTGTTGAAGATTGAACTTGAAGCCTTCTCACAGCCCTGTTTTTTGTCTTTATTTTTTAAGACAGGGTCTCAGGGGTTTTTTAAGACAGGGTTAGATTGCTCAGGCTGGGCTCAAACTCATGATTCTCCTACCTCAGCCTCCCAGAGTTCTGGGATTACAGACATGTGCCATTGCACTGGCCTCATGGCTGTTTTACACACCAGTGCGCCCCCCCATGCCTAAACCAGAGCCTGGTATATGGTACTCAATAAAAGTTTATTGAATGGATGGACCAATTATCCCTGTAGCAGGTGAAGGCGACACAGAGTGGACCCTGTAAGCACCATCAGGGCATACTGTGAATGCCACAGTCAGCTGAAGTAACTGTAAAACAGGTGTACAGTGGAGATCAGAACTGGAGGCAGCAGTAGCACAGAAAGGCTTGATCCCCACTTCAGGGTATACAGTGTAAGAAGGGAGGCTGTGTACATGACCCAGAGCACCAGCATCTCCCTAGAAGAAATGCAGTTTCTTTTTTTGGTAACTAACATTTATTAGTATGCCAAGTTGCCTGTGTTGTTTCTTGTTTGCTTTGAAACAGCGTCTTGCCATGTTTCCCAGGCTGACCTCCAACTTGCCATTCTCCTGACTCCAGTCTCCCTTGTGGCTGGATTACAGGATGTGCCACCAGGCCTAACTTTGTTTTGTTTTAATATGCCTGAATCTATAGAATGGTAGAGCTGGGATTTATAATCAGGCAATAATTTCCAACTGCTCTCCACCAAGTACTGTTTCTGATCTTACGATCTCTCTGCAACCCCTGTACGACTGTACAACTCTACAATTGTGGAAAATGAAGATTTGAGTTCAGTCATAGGCCTGTACATGTACAACAGTGATTTAGAATCTTTTCTATTTAGTTATTTATTTAGGTTTTTTGAGACAGGATCTCACTGTGTAGTTCAGACTGGGCTTAAAAGTTACTATGTAGCCCAGGCTGGCCTTGAACTCACAGTGATCCTCCTGCCTCAGCCCAGAGTGCTAGGATTTCAGGCATGTGCCACCACACCAGGCTCTGGAATCTTCTTTTCTGATTCCACTGCCTGCACATTTAATTAATACACACCTTTTGGGGGAAACTCACGAAGAGGAAGCTGGATTGGGTTTCAAAGATACTACACTGTGTGCGGGCAGGGAACTTGAAGGTATTAGTGTGCTCTCCACTGTGAAAAACACATGGTGAGGTAAACTGCAATTAGTACCATACAGGCCTGGAGTAGTGGTGTATGCCTATAATCTCAGCATTTGGAAGGCTGAGGCAGGAGGATCACTGCGAGTTCAAGGCCAGCTTTGGCTACATAGTGAACTCAAGGACAGCTTTAACAACACAAGGAGACACACACACACACAAAAATAGTACTGTACAGGCAACCAGCAGAGCCAAAGTAATCGAAGCCCTAGAGCAGTTACAGGGCAGGAACTGGAAATGTCAGCACAGTAGGAAGTGGTGCCAATGATACAGGAAAATAAATCTCCCAACTTGAATGATATCAGACGAGTTCACATTCTCTAAAACCGAAGAATGACTTTTAGGAACAACAGAGGTTAAGAGCAGAATATATTTATTGAGAGAAAGAAAGCTTCTGTCCAAGAGACGGACAGAAGGGGGGCCCCCGGGGCCCCCCGAGTGGGTTTCCTCCCCATCCACTGTCTTTTCTAGGGACTTTTATAGAGGAAAACCATGAGGTGAGGCGGGTCCAAGGCAGGGGAAATGGACAAAACTATGGTCAGCCAATAAGATTACAGATGTAATTGTCCAGGTAAGACTGAGTAAACTGGGATCCAATGGGGAAGCAAGTCAGGTAGCAAGCGGGCATGCATACAGATGCGGGGTTGTTCCTGTGGGGGTCGGGCTAGTGACTCTTCCTGGCTTTTAGAAGGTGGTTGTTACTTATTTAAAATATCAATCCCTGACATTTACACCTAGGGAGGTAAGTGGGTGCATTTGTTTAGCCCCTTTTGTCTTAAGGTCTGGCCCACAGGTATCTTATCTTTTACGTTGGCTCCTTCGAGGGCCCAGCCCTGTCTGACTGCCTATAGTATTTCTATCTGTCTCAGCTGTCTATAACACTGAGAAGATGGGTTGGGGGTTGCAACACGGAAAAACGAGGAAGCAGATCTGGGCCAACTGCATCCCACTCTGTGCAGGGCTCCAGTAGGCAGGACTCAATGGCTAGAGAGGTCTCTCCTTTGGGGCGGGTCTCGGGCACTCTTCTGAGTTGTCCTCAGTTCCTGATCTTCCTTGAGTGAGAGGGCTGAACGGGCCTCTCCTGCTGCGATGACGGAGAGTTTCTTTCTCAGGGTCTTCACCACAGTAGGATGACTCCGGGTGGTGGCTGAGTTCTAGTTCAACAACGCCCCTCCTTCGCCCAATCCAGCTACTCGTGCTCCTAGGAGGAAGCTCCATGGAAACTAAAACATCACAACTCCACCAAAGTATCGCGAGAAGCGAGATTGCGCCCATCGCTCAGGAGGGGCGGAGCAAGGGCGGAACGAGTAGCGAAGTGGGAGGTACCCGCGCGCTTCAGAGGCTTAGGTCTGGAGACTGTCTCGCTCCAGGCGGTGCTCCCCGTGACCGCGCTTTACATAATCGCCGCCTTGTGCGTCAGAGTGGCATACTTAAGCCCAGTCCGAATCGGAGTCGTCAGAAGCTCCGCGTCCTGCCTCTCCTTTTGATCGACGTCAAAGTAAACCAGTGAACGGGCTTCAGCGCCGTCGCGCTCGCCTCAGTTCGCCCCGGCCCGCCCGCCCCTGCCTGCGCCCGCCCAGGCCCTCCCGCACCCTGCTGCCTGCTGCCACCGCCCGGTTGTCTCTGAGACTGTCAGATAAAGCGGCAGGCTGGGCCGGCGGGGCGGTGACCTCGGCCCCGGCCAGACATGGCGGCGCTCTACGCCTGCACCAAGTGCCACCAGCGCTTCCCCTTCGAGGCGCTGTCTCAGGGGCAGCAGCTGTGCAAGGTGCGCGGGCTGGGGCGGCGGCCGGGAATTGGGGACGCAGGAGGCGCGGCCCGGAACGCCGGGACGCCCGGGCCGGGGTCCCTCGGGTTGGGTGTGGCCGCCCGCCCGGCCGAGGAGCCGCCCCCGCCCCCTGGGGGCCGGCGGGGCGCGCGGGGGAGTGCCCGGTCGGGTCCGGGCCGCGGCGATCGGCGTGCCCGGGTGCTTAGCAACCGCGGGGGCTAGTTCTCGGACCCGGTGAGATCAGGGGCGGAAACCGCGGGTGCCTGCGTGCATGCTCCTGACTCGGACCTCTGAGGACCCGTTCGGGCTGCTTTCATTGCCGCTGCAAGCGCCCGAATTGCGGACTGAGGTACCCCCGGTGCCGCCCGAGACTGAGCTCCGGCCTCTCGAGCTCCGACGCCTCTTGGGCACTTTTCGGCCAGGCTCAGAATCTGAGGTGGCAAGGCTTTATTAAAAATAAAAAAGCCCTCCCAACCAAGAACACAAATCTGAAGGGTGACTTCTCAGCATCCCACTGGCGGCCTTCAGCCCTTACTCCAACTAAGATTTTACTCTTGAAGTTCTTTTCCCCTTAAGTTCCTTCACCCCCACTTTGCCTATTTAAGTGAGTGGAGTTGATGGAAGGTAGAAGTTTGAAGTCAGCAGGCCCGCCCAAAGAAAGTGATGTTGAGGTCAAGTAATCCAGTTTGCCTCAGACTTACGCTTAATTGTATGTTACTGTGACTCGGATGGCCATGACTCTTCTTTTTCACCAGGTCTAAGAGAACGCACTCTTGTTTTTTTACCAGTCTTGTTTACCAGGTCTGAGAGAAGGCAAGGGCTTAAGTATGCTTTTTGGCCTTTAAAAAAAACCATCTAGCGCTTTCATTTCACGAATAAACTTGCTCAAAAGCACACCGACAGAGCTAGGACTAGACTCTGATTCCCGGCCTGGGGCTTATTCCTATGTTTGTTTTACAATTTCTGACTAGTTGCATATAAATTCTTATTTAATTCCCACAGCAACAACTGGGCAGTGATGCAGATATTACAGAAGAGGAAAATAAGTTCCAGAAAGTTAGTGACTCACCCAAGCGTAGTGGCTGTGCTGGGGATAGTACCCAGGTGTTCTTCCAACTGAAGGCTGTTCCTTTTTTTGAGTGCCTTTTATTTTTTTAAATTTTTTTTCGAGTGCCTTTTAAGATGATACCCTCATTTCATTTCAGGAATGTCGGATCGCACACCCCGTTGTGAAGTGCACCTACTGCAGGACTGAGTACCAGCAGGAAAGGTAGAGTTTTGGTTGCCCCTGAAAGATGTTAATAGGCTCTTAAAATCTGTGATTCCATTTCCTGTAAGAGAGATCTGCAGTCAGTTGCATTGTAACGTACAGATCTGTAGTCAATTGCTTTATGCACAGATTCTGCACTTTCCTGGTATGCCGAAGGGCATAGTATACACATCACATTCCCGAAACATTGCCCACTGATTGCTTAAATTTATTTTTTCCATTACTGAGGGTTGAATCCAGGACTTTGCACACGCCTGGCATGGGCGCTACCATTGAGCTATATGCTCCGTGCATTTGTTTGTTTTGTGGTACTGGGTATCGAACCCAGAGTGTTCATACTGAGCTACATCCTCAGCTCTCTTATTTTTAATTTTGGGACCGACTCTTGCTAAATTGTCCATTTGAGGCCTGGAAGCTGATTCGCTTGCCCCAGGCTCCGGAGTGTCGGCATTTTGACAGCGCACCACCGGGCCGGCTGCGAGCCCTTTTGTTTTTGAGTTGAGACAGAATTTTTCTTCAGTTGCCTGGGCTGGCCGTGAGACTGGCAATCTTCCTGCCTCAGTCTCTTGAGTAGCTAGGATTACAGGCATTGCCACCTTGCTCAATCTGAATGCTTGTTGCTTAAGTTTTTTTTGCTTTTTAGTGTTGGGACTTGAACCCAGTGACTGGTGCATGCTAAGCGTGTGCTCCCACCACTAAACTACATTCCCCAGGCCCTGACTGCTTAAAATTTTAAAGCTACTATTTTTTTCAGGTCCTCCATCATTCCATATTGTGGATATGATTTTTTGGCACTAAGAGACCATTCCCACAGCAGTACAATGTGGACCTCATGCTCCAGTATTGCTATGTACAGATCTTGAAGAAACCCTAATGCCAAAAAAAGACACTTTTAGAAATGTGAGAACACTAAAAGCTTTGTTAGCCCTAGCCACATTCAAAATTTACTTGCCTTTACATTTTCTTTGTGTGAATCTCATTTTTTTAAAAGTATAAAAAACACTTAGGTGGGAGTGAGCACATATCTTTGGGGGAATTTGCAGTAGCAGCAAAGTGATGTATTGCCATGGCAGGTTCAACTTTGGTGAAATCTTTGTAGTTGGAGGTGATCCTGGTGAAGCCCGGGTGCTCACACTACATCTAATTTTTTTTTAGGTTTAATTTTAATTGGCCTAAGCTCAATTCTAGGAATATTTTCCCCAACATTTTATTATGGCTATTTTCCAAACAGCAACAAAAAAGGTTGAGTAAGTGAGCACCCATGGACCTTGAAAGCCTTAAATACGAGCTTGCTGTATTTCTGTCTGTCTATTTCCTCATTGGCCAGTTGATACATCAATCTGTCTTATTTCTGATGCATTTTAAAATTGCAGACATCAGTGTATCTGATCCCAAAACACTTCAGCATGCATATTATTAACTGGAGTTAAACATTTGTTCATAGTTTCCATTTAAAATTTTTAAGTACTTATTTATTTCTTGGTGGTACTTGAACCCAAGGCCTTGTACATGCTCGGCAGACACTCTACTCCTGAGCTGCACCTCAGCTCCGATTCTTTCTTTACTTTAATGTATTTATATATATATATATATATATATATATATATATTTTTTTTTTGGAGACAGGGTCTCACTATGAAGTACAGACTGCCCTTAACTCAGTGTAACACAAGATAACCTCACAAGGCAGTCCTCCTACCTTGGCCTTCCTAGTGCTGGGATTACAGGCATGCATCATCATGCTGGGGTCTTTTATTGTTTTTTTTTTTAGGTAAAATTTGCATATAAACCAGCACCATGACACATACCTGTAATCCCAGAGCACAGGTGGCTGAGATGGGATCACCAGAAGTTGGAGGCCAGCCTGAGCTACACAGTGAGTTCAAGGCCAGCCTGACATGTACACAGGGAGTTCAAGGCCAGCCTGGGCTACGCAGTGAGACCCTATCCCTAACCCCAAACCCTATCAAAATATGGAAAATCACCACTGTCTAGAGCCCTGTCATCTTCCGTCTGCATCAGTCTCTACTCTCCTTGCTCCCTCTAGGCAACCACTGTTCTGATTTTCATTTTTGCCATTGATTACTTTTGCCTGTTCTTAACCTTCATATAAATAGAATTATACAGAATATAATTAGAAGCTTTGTGTTTTAGCTTTTGCATTTAGCTCTGTGATCCATCTTGAGTTAATTTATGTCCTTGGTATTGAGATAAGAACTTTGATTTTTTTCCTTTATCTTTTTTTTTGCCTTTTTGAGACAGAGCCTCTGTGTACTTTAGGCTAGCCTTGAATTTACCGTGTAGCCCAGGCTGGCCTTGAACTCGAAGCAATTCTCCTGCCTCAGCCTCCCAAGTGCTGGGATTACAGGTGTAATCCACACCTATAAAGGCCAGAATCCACACCTGTAAACCACACCTGACCTGACTTCATTTTTTTTTTAGTGGTACTGAAGATTGAGCCCAGAGCTTCACGGGTATTAGGCAGGTGCCCTAGCATTGAGCTATAGCCTTAGCATCCTCACCCTTTTTTTTGAGTAAGGGTCTCACTAAGTTGTCTAGGCTGTCCTCTAACTTGCAATCCTTCTGACTCATCCTATTGAGTTTCTAGGGTTATAAGTGTGTATGCCACTGCGCCAGGCATGAGCTTTGACTCCTAATTTACACTACAAAAATTAAGATGAGTTCTAGTGATTATTTTTCTCTTCATGTTTTCTAAAATGTCAGGTGTATCTTAACATATGCACCATTCCTTCTGTAACAAAGCCAGGTATAAATCTAAACACTATTCAGCATCACAGAATAACTGATACTGATGTTCCTTCTAGAGATCTTTCTTCCTTGTACTTCTTTTTTTCTCTTTGATGTTGGGTATTGAACTCAGGGCCTTATGCATGCTAGGTAAATACATCTTATACCACTGAGCAACAGTCCCAGTTTATATACTTCTTATATTGCCTTTTAAAAATGGCTGAAAAATAAAAAAATGAAAAAAAATTATATTAAAAAAATAAATAAAAATGGCTGGAAAATGTCATGGAAAATATTTCCTTTCCTTTTCTTTTTTTGGTGCCAGGAATCACACTCACTCAGGACTTGCGCTTGCCAGGCAGGCTTGTGCCTCTGAGCCATATTCCCAGCCCATCTTTTCTTTTTTTGACTATTACAAAAGTTTATTTAACAAAAAATTAATATGAAAATGTATATGATCCAATTTTCAGTCATAGTGAAAATCTAACTTTGAAGAGGGCGTGGATTTCTGAACGGTTAGTCATTATTTACATTTGTCCAGGCTTTCTGACATGATGGGACGATTTCCTTGTATTATCCCCACTCCAATATTCTGTTGCCCATAGTGCCATCTCCACAACTACCACATCTCTCACAAGATTTGTAAAGGAATCAAATCAGCTTCTTGTCTATACATTTTTTCAGCTGGGGCGGGTGAGTCTTGCTCATATTGTCGAGTCTGTGGGCTCAGAGCTCCTTTGAAAGAGAATCTGCAGCCTGTTGTGCTCACATGGTGGACTTGGTGCTTTATATCCGGTGTCACCACACATCACTGAGCTCATGAAATATTTTCTTTGTATTTTTTTTGTTTTTTAAAGACAGGATCTTGCTATGTAGTTCAGACTAACCTTGAATTCACTGTGTAACCCAGGCTGGCCTTGAACTCAGTAATCCTCCTGCCACAGCCTCTCCTGAGTGCTGGGATTGTAGGCATGCATCACATGACTGGCCCGTGAATATTTTAATTTAAATGTTTTCTGAGGATTGTCTTTGACTTTATGATTATCTTCATAAAAATTGTGTGGGAAAATAACCACAATAGACTAGATTGTTATATGACTTTATTTTCAGTCCCAGAGTATTTAGAACGTCCTTGTACATCAGTCATTCCTTTGTACCTCCCCATGTTAGATTTTATTTGAAGGTGGTTTTTCCCCATGCAGCTTTATTAGTTCAGGTGTATAATAATCTACACAAGGCAAAGGACACTTTTAGCCTGGCATGGAGCCACATATAATTCCATCAGTTGGGACTGAGGCAGGAGGATCACTGTAAGTTCAAGACCAATCTGGACTATATCATGAGTTCAAGGCCAGACTGAAGTACATAGTGAGACCCTGTCTCAAAAACAAAACAAGGACATTTTTTGTACCAGGAATCAAACTCAGGACCTTGCACTTGTCAGGCAGATGCTTATGCCACTGAGCTATATCTCCGGCCCTAAGGACTTTTTTTTTTTTTTTTTTAATCTTTTTGAGACAAGAACTTGCTATGCAGATTTGGCTGGCCTTGAGCTCACTTGTAGCCCAGGCTGGTCTCCAACTTGTAATAATCCTCCTGCCTCAGCCTCCTGAGTGCTGGGATTACAGGTGTACGCCATCATGCCTGGCAACATTTTTATTTTTGTCAGTGCTTAACTCTTAGAGAAATCAAAAATATTGACAGAATATTTGGTTATAGTGTATATTTGTTTGCCTTTGTAATTTTAATATTTTTATTTACAGAGGAGAACATAAAGTCAAAATCGATAAAATCTCTGAGTTCATATTCCAAACTCAAATCAAATACTTTATCTCTCATCTTAAATTTCTCAGCAATTCACCCGAATGAAGACATTAATTTCTGCTCCATTTCAGTCTAACATGATACTATGAGAGTCTTCTCCATATCTGATAATTTTGCATAGAGACGCTGAGAAAGGTCAAAACCAGAAATAACTCACTATTTTAACTAAAGCCTGATTTTATTTGGGATAACACAATCAATAATAAAATAATTAAAAGAGTTGTTGACCAGATACCCAGACTTGAGTTAACCAAGTATCTGGTCCATCGTTCACTAATGAACAAGTTCCCCGGGCTTGGGAGAAATGAGCTTTTGGATGTTCTAAGCAAAGCTTTGCGTCTCTCTTTAACAGTAAAACCAATACTATATGCAAGAAATGTGCTCAGAACGTGCAGCTGTATGGAACGGTAAGTTGGATTTCTTTGTATCTCTTGGTTCTCCTGGCCCTTTGTCCTCTACGGACTATTAATGTCAGTAGAAAGTTTTTATTGGGATAACTATTATCTTAACATAGCTAGTTGCTCAGCCTTCAGACTTAGTTAATACGTATTATTCTGCAGTTCTGTGATTCTAGTCACTCTGATGGGATTATGATTATAATTTTCTGAGTGACTTCAGTGACCAGTGTGAAAAGTGGGAAAGAATTGTAACCTCTGTTTGGTAACAATGGTCTATGTTGATGAATGATTTTTTTTTTTTCTCTTAACGTTAGGTTCAGGATGCCACATCCTGGCAGGGATCCTTTTGACATGCTTAAACACTGATAGTGCCAAAGGGGCTTTTCAGAAATTTGGAGCCAGGTGGCCATGGTGACATGGGAGGACCCCCGGGAGTTCAAGGGCAGCCTGAGTTACATAGTTCAAGACCAGCCTGAACTGCACAGTGAGACCCTGTCTCAGAAAGGGGGACTTCGTTTGATCGATATAAGAGCAAATTTATGCTGCAATGTATTTTTACCATGACCAGTGGACTACACTGTAGAAATTGTTTTCAAAAATGTACTGATGTTTTATAATGTATTTACTTGACCTTTTTTTCTCTCCCTCTTCCAGCCCAAACCTTGTCAGTATTGCAACATAATTGCAGCATTTATTGGCAATAAATGCCAGCGCTGCACAAATTCAGAGAAGAAGTATGGGCCGCCGTATTCTTGTGAACAGTGCAAACAGCAGTGTGCATTTGACAGAAAAGATGACAGAAAGAAGGTAAACCTCTGTGTTTTTCTTGATTTTTTTTTCTTTCAGAGAAATTAAAATAGACCCGTTGTGTTAAAAGGATGTAAAGAGAGTTCCTCTCCCGATTCTGCTGTTGACTTTGGAAAAAGATAGACTTTATTTTCTTCACCTATCAAATGTGGACCTTATATTCCAGCATTTTATAAGAATCCAAATTATAGTGATTGACTGCAGCACAGTTGGGATACTGTATTGTTAATGGTAATTGGTCGAAGTCTATAGAATTCTATAAAGGAGAGATTGTGACTTAGGTAGGATAGAGTGACATTACCATTATTACTGGCTGGCTCTGTAAATTTTTTTTTTTAATTATAGATTACAAGAAAATGACATTAGAAGAAAGCTGTATTTCAGTTTTTTGTTTTGTTTTTGCTTTTTGAGATTGGTTTTGCAGTACAATTCAAGCTGGCCTTCAACTTGCTTTGTAGCCCAGGCTGGCCTTGATCTTGCAGTGATCCTCCTGCCTCAGCCTCCTGAGTGCTGTGATTACAGGCATGCACCACCACACTGGGCTAGGAAGCTGTATTTGGCAGGATTTTTTTTTTTTTTGGTGTCCGGAATTGAACTCATGACCTCATGCTTGCCAGGTAGGTGCTGTGCTGCTGAGCTATATCCCTGCCCCTGACAGGGGAAGCTGTATTTGGAATGGTGGTACCTTGGTGGAATCAAAATGGCTTAGGGCTGGGGATATAGCTCAGCAGCTCAGTACCTGTCTGGCAAATGGAAGGTCCTGAGTTCCATTCCCTGTACTCCCCACTCCCCCGGCAAAATAAATAAACTGGTTTAGAGTTTGGTCAGAATATTACTCTCCTGATGAAAACTGCACTGCTATCTGGTTATACTTAGGATAAAACTCAGATCCCATCCATGCCTGCAAGCCTCTCAATCTCAGTCTCCATCATGCTTCCCGCTTCCCACCTTGCTCAGCCATAACGGAACTTCCCACCTTGTCAGCCATGGCTGAGCTTCCCACCCTACTCAGCCATAACTGAACTTCCCACCTTGCTCAGCCATAGCTGAACTTCCCACCTTGCTCAGCCATAGCTGAACTTCCCACCTTGCTCAGCCATAGCTGAGCTTCCCACCTTGTCAGCCATAACTGAACTTCCCCCCTTGCTCAGCCATAACTGGATTTCCCACCTTGCTCAGCCATAGCTGAGCTTCCCACCCTGTCAGCCATAGCTGAGCTTCCCACCCTGTCAGCCATAACTGAGCTTCCCACCCTGTGAGCCGTAACTGAGCTTCCCACCCTGTCAGCCTCCTGCTGCCTTTCAGTGCTGTGGACGCAACAGTCTCGTTCATCTTGCTCCTCCCTGTGCTGCCTGTTCTCTTTGCCCTGTGTGCTCCCTTCCAGAGTATCATAAGTAGCTCCTCATGTCAGGTCTCACACAGATATTTTACTAACTTCCAGTTATACGGTGGGGGTTAGGGAGCATTGGGGATGGAACCCAGGGCCTGTTTGCAGGCTAAACAACTATGGTACTACAGAGAGAAACCCCTAACCTGCCCCACAGTTACTCTGTATCATCCTCCCTCTCTTTCACTATCTTCAAAGTACGTAAGTAACGTGAAAAATTTTTACACTCCTCAGTGAACTTTTTGGCCATCTTGTTCTGCCCTGTATTTCCAGTAGCCTGGCACATAGTACATAATAAGTACTTGTTGAATAGGAGAATGTGGTATACCTGGGTGTGATGGTACATGGCTGCAGTCCCAGCACTTAAAAGACTGGGACAGGAGTATCCAAAGTTTGAGGTCAGCCTGGCTTACACAGCAAAATCCTGTCTGAGGAAAGAATGTACTATACAGATTCCTTTTCAGTGCTGGGAGGTGCTTTTCAGAGGTGCTCAGGCTTTCAAGGGCTAACTCTTGTTAACCAAATTCATTAATTTATAATGGAGTCCCTTATAATTTATAAGTTACCCATGACGAGACCAGAGTACTCCTCCCTGCCAACCAGGTTACCTTTTCCTGAATCCAGATACCGGAGAAGCTGAATTAATAATCAAGAGACAGCTTATGATAGTACACTACCCAGGCTTGGGGTTAGCTCAAGCCTAAGTCTCATACTCTCTGGGCCTAGTAGAATGAACCTGGGCAAGTTACTCTCATGTGCAATTTTCTTGTTTCCACTGAGAATAATGGTAGCTCCTAACAGAAACATGGAGAGCTTCAATGAGATAGTTATATAAAACACTTACTTTTGAGCCTGGCACAGAACATAACTAAAAAAATCATAGCTGCATTATTACTAATTACAGTAGCTAATTTTTATTAATCTAGGCATACTGGAACTCAGGCTGGTTTGTTTTTATTTATTATAATCCTGTCTTACAGGTTTGGATATTTTCAGACTCCTCAGATACATGGTCATAAACTTCAGGAAAGGACTACATTTAGGGATTATGAGTGGGTGATCTGATGGGCATGAATATGATCAAAATGCATCGTGTGCATTGAAATTCCCTCAAAGCATGTGAAAGGAGTAAGGGGGGGTGTGGGAATAATTAAAGTATGGTATGTGCATGGACACATCTGCCAAAATGTAACTCATTAATCTGTGTAAACAGTATGCTCAAATTTTAAAAAGTGGAAAAAACAGAGAGTGGGTGGTCTGAATTGCATGCCTGTAATCCTAACTACTTGGGAGGCTGACGCAGGAGGATTGCAAGTTCAAGACCAGCCTGGGCAGTTTAGCAAAGTCCTGTCTCCAAGTAAAATTTTTAAAAGGGTGGGGAAGTAGCTCAGTGGCAGAATTTTTCTTAGCATGTGTGAGGTCTTATGTTAAATACTGAGAGCTGAGCCAGGTGTGGTGGTGCACTCCTGTAATCACAGCACTTGGGGAGCTGGGGATATAGCTCAGTGGAATAAGCGCCTGCCTAGCAAGCGCAGGGTCCTGAGTTCAATCCCCAGTACCGCCAAAAAAAAAAAAAAAAAATCACAGCACTTGGGAGTCCGAGGCAGGAGAGTCTCACAAAGTTGAGGCCATCCTGGGCTACTAAGTAAGTTTAAAGCTAGCCAGAACTACATAATGAGACCCTGACTAAAAAAAAACCAAACCCAACCCTGAGTACTGGTGGGGAAGGTAGGGCATGTGAATCTAGACCTAACGTAGGGATCAAAGAGTTGGCTGTGTCACTTACTAGCTGGAAGGCTCTGGGCAAGTAAATCTGTCAGCGCTTATTTCCTTATCTGTAAATGAGGACGACTTCAGAGTTGTTAGAAAGACTGAGCTTTACAATGGAGTCTGGTGTGTGATAAGTGCTCATTCAATGTTTTCTGTGATTGTATTTGATATTTGATAGTTTTATTCACAGAACATTATCTTGTAAAGTTTAAAGCAAATATCTGAAATAAAGTGTCCTGTGATCTGTGCAGTTTTCATGTTTGGTGCTTACTCTCTTTTAACTGAGTTGCTTTGTTTTATTTCTTGTTTGTTTTGTTTTTTGTGACAGTCTCACTCTGTAATTCAGGCTGGCCTTGAACTCACTGCACTCCTCCTGTCTCAGCCTCCGTCTTGGAGTCCTGGGACTGCAGGTGTGTGCCAACATGCTTAGCTTGTGTGCACTACCATGCCTGTCTTGCTTTGTTTTGTGTTTTTTGTTTTTTGCAGTAAGGTCACCCCAGTGTAGGGCTACCTTGATCTATAGTCCAGGCTGGCCTTGATCTCACTGTGTAGCCCAGGCGGGCCTCAAACTCAGAGTGATCCTTCCGCCTTAGCCTCCAAGCACTAGGATTAGAGGCATGTACTATCATGCTCAGTCTTTTTTGATTGCAGCCTCTTCTGCGGTGTAAGTTCTCTGGGTGTTTTTAAATCAGCCTATAGGGGCTGAGGATATAGCTCAGTGGCACAGTACCTACCTGGCAAGCACAAGGTCCTGAGTTCAATTCTCAGTACTCGAAAAAGTAAACATTCCATAACCATAACATGAACCAGATTAAAGTTTGGGTTCAAAATTCATTTGTATATTCATTAACAAATATCAAGTTTCAGCTTTAGATGGTGAAAATACACTGTCTTAGTTACTTTCTTTTTTTTTTTTTTTTTTTTTTTTTTTGGTCTTTTTGAGACAGGATCTTGCTGTGCAGTTCAGGCTGGCCTTGAGCTCACTTTGTAGCTTGGGCTGGTCTCGAATTCATAACAATGATCCTGCCTCACTCTCCCAAGTGCTGGGATTACAGGTGTGCACCATCGTGCTCAGCTAGTTACTTTTTTCTTGTTGCTGAGATGAAATATCCAACACACAAAGTTAAAGGAGGTAAGGTGTATTTTGGCTCACAGTTTATAGAGGTTTTAGTCCATAGTGGGCTGGCTCCTAGGCAGAGTGGCATGGCAGAGGGCATCACAGAGGAGAAACAGTTCATAGAGGGCAGAAAGCAGCAAGGAACAAGCGACCCCAGCAGCCCTCTGTCTGTCTAGGCTGTCCGCCTTTTAGGCAAGTAGCATGCACACCCAGGGGAGGGCCTTCCTGTTACCCACTCCCAGGCTATGTCAGATCAATCAGTGGACTAATTAATCACACCCATGATCCCAGCACCACACCCTAATCCCAGCAACAGCACTCTCGATCCAGGCACCTCAGAAAAAGCCCTACCTGTGACCACATCAGGCTTTTGGGGAACATCTAGACGCAAGCCATAGCATGCACTAATGAACTGAACAGATAGGACCAGGCACTCACAGAGCTTTTGTGCAATGAGAGAACAAGATGAGTGAAGACAAAGGAGATAAGGAAACACAAATTTTAGATGTAAATGCAATAAAGAAAGGGAGGAGCCAGATGTGGTTGTGCACACCTGTAATCCCAGTTACCAGGGAGGACCAATTAGTTACGCAGAGATTCCAAGGCAGGAATGAGCTTGGTACACGGGAAGAATAGACGAACAGCAGAATGAACAAGAGGAAGAGAAAGTAAATGAGCTTATAGACACAGGTATAGGCGACATTTAAGTCACATGTGCCACAGTGAAAGTTTGGATTTTATGCCAGGTACAAGGAGAAATGCTTGGGTGCTAAGGAGATAGGTTATCATCAGATTTAAGAAGCCCTCTTTAGCAGCTGTGTGGAAATAGCTTATAAGGCCCCAGGAGTACGTGGATCACTGGGCAGCTCTTCCAGCAGTGAGAGATGGCAATAGTGCTACTAAAACATAAATGGTAGGGTTAAAAGTGAGAAGATGACAGGTGTGGTGGCTCACACTTGTAATCCCAGCACTTGGGAGGCTGAGGCAGGAGGATTGTCATGAGTTTGAGGCCAGTCTGGTCTACATAGTGCATTCAAGGCCAGCCTGCACTACATAAGCAAGAATCTGTCTTATAAAACAAAACATACAAAAAAAAAAAAAAGTCAAGGGCAAAGAAACAGTGGGCTGTGGGTTGGACCTGCCTGGATGGGGAACAAAGAGGCTTTTGTGGCCAAGATAAAAACACTTCCGAGCTGTGCATGCTGAGGCACACCTGTAATCCCAGCACTGGAGAGAGTGAGACAGCAGGATTGATGCAAGTTCGAGGCCAGCCTGAGCTACATAGTAAATTCAAGGCCAGCTTGAACTACATAGTGAAACCCCATCTTAAAAATAAATAAATAGGGCTGGGGATATAGCTCAGCGGCATTAGCGCCTGCCTGGCAAGCACAAGGTCCTGAGTTCAATTTCTGGTACAAAAAAAAAAAAAGGAAAGAAAAAGGCTTGGGATGTATGTATCTCAATGGCAGAGCACTTGCCTAAGTCATGAGGCCCTGCATTCAGTCACCAGTACCACCACCCCCGAAATTAGAGGCTGTTTTTATTAAGTAACTTTCATGTGCCAAGCCCCATTCGGAGTGCTTTCTGTACATTATGTCACTAAATCCTTGTAGCAGCCCCCTGGGACTCGCTCAGGGTCACACGTCCCACATGCGGCAGGGCTGGAACGTAATGTGGAGGTTCGAGCTCCAGTGCCCACATTCTCAGCTGCTCCATTGTATCTCTGTTGTCTCTTGTCTTTCAGGTAGATGGGAAACTGCTGTGCTGGCTGTGCACACTTTCATACAAACGTGTCCTTCAGAAGACCAAAGAGCAGCGGAAGCACCTGAGCAGCTCTTCTCGGGCCAGCCACCAAGAGAAGGAGCAGTACAGCCGCTTGAGTGGCGGCAGCCACTACAACAGGTGACCCTGGTGCATGAGATGGGCCAGGGGTGCTGGTAGTGAGAGGTGAGGCATGCGCAGGCACAGACAAAACCATCTTGTAGAAGTTTTCCTATTTTTTTCTCTCCTCGCCCATAAGAAGAATTTTGATTTATAAAACTTACTCTACTTCACATGTAATGTTCATAGCCTTAGAGTGGGATATTTCTCTAGGAGATTGGACACTTCACTTTCTAAGGGATACACGTTTTTCTTTCCTCCTCCTCCTGTGTGCGTGTGTGTGTGTGTGTGTGTGATCTGTCTCTGTGTTTATGTATGTGTGTATGTGTGTGATATGGAGGATTGAACATAGGGCCTTCACACTGAGGTGCATCCCCAACCCATTTTTAAATTTTAAGACAGGGTCTTAAAAAAAAAAAAAAAGACTGGGGATGTAGCTCAGTAGAACAAGTGCTTGCTTGGTAATCACAAGGTCCTGAGTTTGATCCCCAGTACTGCCAAAAAAAAAAAAAAAAAAAAAAAAAAAAGACAGGGTCTTACTAAATTGTCCAGGCTGGGCTTAAACTCCCCTAGCCTTAGCCTCCCAGAGTGCAGGAATCATAAGCATATGCCAACACACCCAGACTTGGCTTCTTGAGATGTGTACCTTTTTAAATATATATTTATTCAGGTTAATGGATGTTCTAGGTTTGTCGGGGTGAGATCCAGTCAAAAGATGCCCTCTGACTGATGACTTAAGCTTCCTTTCAGAGTAACTGTAGCATCAGGAGTTTTGGCTATGCTTTGGGTACAGTGATATGCACCTTTAATCCCAGCTACTTGTCAGCTTGAGGCAGAAGGATTGCAACTTCAAGCCTAGCCTGGGCCAATTTAGTGAGACCTGTTTCAAAATAAAAAAGGACTGGAAATGTAGCTCACTGGCATGTAGCAGTTGCCTGGTATAAGTGAGGTTCTGGGTTCAATGCCCAGTACCGATAAAAAAGAAAGTTTTGGGGTTTTTTTGTTTGTTTTTTAAGTTGTGGCTGTAGATTGAATCCTGGTTCTACTGAGTTCTCTGTGGAAATCTTTTTTTTTTTTTTTTTTTTTTTGTCTTTTTGAGACAGGGTTTCACTATGCACTTCAGGCTGGCCTTGCACTCACTTTGTAGCTGAGGTTGGCCTCAAATTCACAGCAATCCTCTTGCCTCAGCCTCCCAAGTGTTGGGATTACAGGTGTGAGCCACCATGCCCAGCAAGTTGTCTCATCTTTAAGGTGAGGGAAATACTGGTACTGCTTCATGGGGTTGTTGTGAAGCAATTAGTTTTATAAGTGGCATACAAGGAAATAGCCCATACACTGTAGTTGCTTTTTGTTATTACTACCATTATTGCTGCTATTTCTACTGCTGTTACTGCCAGGAATACAGAGATGAGTAAACGAGTTACGCTGTTCTCTGAGTGTACAGTTGGGTAGAGAAGACAGACTGGGAATCATGTCGTTCCACCTGCGTCTGGTAATGCAGTGAGCACAGTGGAAACCTGGGCAGTCCAGGCGGAAGAGCTGGGCATAGAGGCACACGCCTGTCACTCCATTGGAGGCAGGCAGACCGGGAGTTCCTGGCCAACCTGGGCTACACAGTGCGTTCAAGGCCAGTTTGGACTGTACAGTAGCAGTGGTAATAATGATGATGGTGGTGAAGGCAGGAGAGGTGCTGGTAGTTAACTGCTCCAGAAAGACAAACAAGGCAAAAGGTAGTTCCCAGGGTTTTTACTTGGATGAATAACAGTAGGTCTTTAATTGAAAGAGATAAAAAGAATGGGAGAAGAGACAAGGTTTAGTTTTGAAAAGCTGAGTTTAAAGCACCAAGAATAATGATAGGAGTTCAGCGTAGAACTCAGAAGAGAAATTTGGGTATAGACAATTGGTAGCACATAAGAATCACCAGAAGTAGAGATTATTTAAAAATGTAGATTCCTGGCTGGGCATGGTGTGCATCTGTAGTGTCACACCACCACGCTCAGCCTCATCCCAGTTGATTTCAGTAAAGGTGGTCTTGGGTGACACCGTGTGTAATCTTGTGTTAAAACTGTGCTTTTGGATGATGTAACTCAGACTAGGGGCTGAGAACAGAACTCTAGAAGCATTCAATATTTAGATATGGACAAAGAACTAAGAAGTAGCTCTTACAGAAGTAGGTGGAAGGGTGGGCAGCTGTAATCCCATCTATTTGGGAGGCTGCGATAGGATTATGTTTGAGGTCAGCTTGGATAATTTAGACCTTGTCTCAAAATAAGAAGGGTTGGGGATATAACTCAGAGGTAGTACATGTGCCTAGGATTCTCAAGGCCCTGCATTCAATCCCCCTAGTACCACTCCCTCAGAAAAGGAAAAAGTTTCAAGAATAGTTGGTGGAATCATACTGGAGAGAGATCAAGGGAGGAAAGGTCTAGAGAACCCTTTGCCCATAACAACTAAACATTCGTCAAAATGAAAGATTGCGGACTAGAAAGTCTTCAGGCTTTTCTGTTAAGTAACCTTCCTGGGGCTAGAACTGATTTTACTGCGGGATTCCAATACCAGTAGTAGGTTCATAGGGATATGGTGAGAAAGATCAGGAATTCAAATATGTCAATCTGGTTTCTAGTCACAGATTTACTACTAACTAGCTCTATATCCTTGAGTAGGTCAGTTAACCTTGATGAGCTCAGTTTCTGGAGGAAGCAAAGTAAAAATAACACATCTGTACCTCTCGGACAGCTTAGATGGGAAATGTAGGAAAAGTACTTTTTAAAGGGTAAGGCAGATTATACTTACTGAAGTTTTACTGATTCTGTTCTCATGTGTATTAGTAAAGCAGCTAATATTTATTAAAAGACAAGAATGTTTGTTGGTCCTATGGAAACTACTCGCCCATGCCTCGTACAAAATCAATACCTTGGTAGGTTTTAAGAATTGGAAATACAAGCTCTACATAGAAGAGCTACTTTTTTACATCGATCTATTGGTCCATTTGAAAGATGGACTTTTTTTGAGTATTGAGAATCAAACTCAGGGCCTTATTCTTGTGAGGCGGGCACTGTGCCAATGAGCTACATCCCCAGCTTCCCCAGCTTGATAGACTTTTCATTGTGGTGTTTTATTAATCTTTGATTTCTAATGTGTGTCTCTTTTTGCTTAATAAAAGCCAGAAAACACTTTCTACATCATCAATTCAAAATGAAATCCCAAAGAAAAAATCAAAGTTTGAGTCCATCACAACCAATGGAGACAGGTGAGCCAGTTGGCGTTTGTGTACACGTCGTTTGAAATGTGTATGTTGCCTCGGTAGGAATGTGTTTTAGGATGTACTTTGGAGCTAGTCTAAGCTGTTGTCTGTTTATCAGTTGAATCTTGTCACCAAAATCTAAGAACTTATAACTAATTGGATTTAATAGCAGTCAAATAGCAGTTCACTACATAAGTCCTCTGCGCTGATTCTAGGACGTCAGAGCTGAACACTTTTCACGGGGATCTGCACCAGAAGCCTTCTCCAGCCAGGGCAGGAGTTGGTTCCGAGAGGCAGGGTGGGACTGGGGCGGTGTTGTTCTGTCTTTGAGAGGGCGGTCGGTACTTCCATAGCATTCAGAACGCCAGCCCAGTGCAAATACTTGATCAGGAGCAAATGAGATGCATTTAAATAGCATTCATTTTCAACCTGTCTGAATGTGCGTTTTCATTCCTCACTTTCCTCTCTCCTTCTCAGTGATGCTTCCTCTTACGAGCTGCTTTGTCCCAATATCCAGAGTGCCCCATCCATGTTGGTACAGTGGGCTGCTTCCCAGCAGCGTCTTGGGGCCAGCCATTCTCCTGTTCCTCCAGGCCCGGGCATGCTGAAGTGAGATCACCTGACACACGGCCCTAAAATCCTTGGAATCATCCCCATTCTGAAACTACTCCATTCACAGTTTGCCCTTCCAGTGGTGGATATGAGGCAGCCATTCATACCAAGACTGAATTTTTTAATTTACCAGACTACAAAGTATCTGAGAAGTTACTTTTTCCTGTTGCTGTTTTTTTTTTTTTTTGTCTTTTTTAGACAGAGTCTGGCTATGCAGTTCAGGCTGGGTTTGAGCTCACTTTGTAGCCCACGCTGGCCTGGAACTCAAAACAATCCTCCTGCCTCAGCCTCCTGAGTGCTGGGATTATAGGTCTGCACCACTGCATCTGACATCCTGTTGCCTTTTTCACTGACTTGATTTCAAACCCTATGTAGATAGGGTCTCTTTACAACTAGTGTGATTTTAATATTCTTGAGTTAAACCTTTTGGAAACATTTAACTTACATGTTTAGATAACATGAATAAGAACCACAAAGACCATTTTTCCAGTCAGCTTTACTGGTGTCTGAACAGCTACACTGGCCATTCTATGAAATGTAATGCAGTCTTACTATGTCACCCAGACTGGTCTTAAAACTCCTGGGTTCAAACAATCTTCCCACTGCCTCCCAAGTGGAAATGAACTTTCATTTCATTTCATTTTCATTTTACACATACTGCTGGGGATATAGCTCAGTGGCACAGTGCCTGCCTGCAAGCGTGAGGTCTCGAGTTCAATTCCCAGCACCAAAAGAAAAAAAAAGTGCTGAAGTCATTTTACACATGAAATGTGGTTTGGAACCAGTCTAGTTTGGAGCTAGAGAACCTTTTCAGAGTGCTACTCTGCAATACTGTTACCTGTTTATCAATTGAATCTTGTCGTTACATATAAGATACTTACAACTAACGATTTAATAGTAGTTGAATAGCAGTTCCCCAGGTAACTCCTCTGTACTAATTCTAGTAAGTCAGAACTGAATACTTTACACTCTAAAAAGTATGTATTTTATATATCATTTGAAATGCTTATGTTGTTCCTATAGGGTTGAGTTTTAGGATGTGCTTTGGAGCTGATCTAAGCTATTGGTGAACCTTTTTAGAGTGTTACACTACAGCACTTTACCTAAATAAGTAGGTAGGTTTTTTTTGTTTTGTTTTGTTTTGTTTTTTGAGACAGTCTTGCTATATAGTCCAGGCTGGCCTTGAACTTGTGGTAATTAATCCTCCTTCAGCCTCTTGAGTGTAGGGTTTACAGGTGTACACCACCACACTTGGCTTTATTTTTTTATTTTTTTTGAGATAGGATCTCACTGTGCAGTTCAGGCTGGCCTGGAGCTCTCTTTATAGTCCAGGCTAGTCTCAAACTTGCAATGATCCACCTGCCTCAGCCTCCCGAGTGCTGGGATTACAGGTGTGTGCCACCACGCCTGGCAGCTTTATTTTTCAATATTTTGTTTTTGTGATGGTACTAGGGATCAGACCTTTGGGTTCTCTACTGCTGAGCTGTATCCTCAGTCTTTTTAAATTTTTATTTATGTTCTGTTTGTTTGTTTTGAGACAGGGTCTCACTCTGTAATTTAGGCTGGCCTTGAACTCACTGTGTAGCCTGGCTGGCCTCAAACTCACAGCAGTCCTTCTGCCTCAGCTTCCAAAGTGCTAGGATTAGAGGCGTGTGCCAGTGTCTTGAGAACAACCATATTCCTGTTCCTCCAGGCCCAGGCCTCCTGAAGTGAGATGCTCAGTTTTAAATTTTTGAGACAGCGTCTTGCTAAATTGCCCAAGTAGGCCTCAAACTTGGAATCCTTTTGCTTCATCTTAAATGCTTGGATTATAGGTATGTGCCGTAATACCCTGCTAGCAGTGAGCTTTTGAATGGCCTCTAAAGCAAGGCATTCTAGTCAGGTGCAGTGGTGCACACCTATAATTTCAGCACTTGGGAGGCGGAGGCAGGAGGACTGAGAGTTTGAGGCCAGCCTGGGCTATATAGCAAGACCCTGTCTCAACACAACAGCAACAGCAGAAAGGGAGGGTGTTCAAGCCAAGACCTCTGCACTCAGACCCATCGTTTCCGTTTGTCCTTATTGATGATCTGGGCTGTGTTTGAATGATTTGGAAAAAGTTCATTCATGCCTTCTAGTTTAACCAACTAGTCCATAAAATTTACTGTTAGCTTATTTTGTTCTTGAAATGTTGCCATTTTTCTTCCTGTCTATTGCCATGGATTCA
The DNA here is from genome assembly GCA_004027595.1 of Dinomys branickii. Taxonomy (NCBI): domain Eukaryota; kingdom Metazoa; phylum Chordata; class Mammalia; order Rodentia; family Dinomyidae; genus Dinomys; species Dinomys branickii. The sequence continues at coordinate 20,390 of PVLD010015907.1, read as the reverse complement.
CCAAGCTAAAACTCAGGCTTTCCGTTCAAACGGCTTTATTGCATCTGGCCACTAGCAACAGCTCTTCCTCATGTAGGGTGCTGATCCTGTACACGGGTGTGTGGGCTTTTATGATGTCATCCCGAAAAGGTATTAAAAGATCACTCTCTCCCTAAAATGACATACTAACTTGTGAAGGTAATTTATAATTTGAAAATTTGAAAGATTTTTGTTTGTTGCCACAAAAATTTTCTTCACACATATATTGTAAATATTTGATTTGAATGTTTCTACATTTGGAATCTTAACGTTCTGTTCTTGTTACTTGCATTTGTTTGTTTTAAATACTCATTGCCCGAGGTAAATTACACATTGCCATCCTTTTTAGTTTTTTTTTTTTTTTTTTTTTTTTCAGTACTAGGGGTCAAATTCAGGACCTTGAGCTTGCCAGGCAGGTGTTTATGCCACTGACCTGTGTCTCCAGCCCCCTTTTTAGTTTTTGCAGATTTTTTTTCCCTCTATTTTTAATTCACTTTGCAAAAAACATTATGATAGTCCTTTGGGGTTTTTTGATAATCCTTTTAATGTCATATAGACCAAAAATATTTTTTTTCAAAAATATTTTTTAACTGGGTACTTGTATAGCAAGTATTAGCATCTGAAATATCCATTATTTATCTCTGGTTCAGACCTATAATTCCAGCACCCTCGCATGCCTGTAATCCCAGTACCCTGTGAGGCTGAGGCAGGAAGATCATGAGTTTGAGCCCAACCTGGGCAATTTAGTGACATAGTAAGACCCTGGCTAAAAGTAAAATATGGACTGGATATATGGTTCAGTGTAAATGCCCTGGGTTTAATCCCCAGCACCACAATACATATATACATACATATATCAGCCAGTAAACTGTAAAGGGAAACTCCAAGTTGTTGCTTTATTGTCATAGGGAATTGGGACTCAATATTCCAGTAGTCTGCTTAGGAAAAAAAAAGTTGTGTTTGAAAGATTCTCTTAGGGGCTGGGGATGTAGCTCAGTGGCATAAGTGCCTGCCTGGCAAGGGCAAAGTCCTGAGTTCAATCCCCAGTACCGCCAAAAAAGAAAAAAAAAGATTCTCTTAGCCAAGCATGGTGGCACATGACTGTAATCCCAGCACTCGGGAGGCTGAGGCAGAACTTGATCGTTGCAAGTTCAAGACCAGCCTGGGCTGCAAATTGAGCTCAAAGCCACCCTGAGCTACACAGCGAGACCCTGTCTTAAAAAGACCAAAAAAAACCAAAAAAACAAAACCCCAAAACAAAAATATTCTAGCATGGTGGATGCCTGTCTGTAATCCCAGTTGAGAAGCTGAGGCAGGAGAAGCACAAGTTTGAGGCCATCCAGAGCAACTTAGCAAAGGCCTGTCTCCAAAAAAAAAAAAAAAAAAAAAAATTGTCCTGGGTGAAGAAGAGCTTCCTTTGGGAATTCTGTGGAGAAGGACAAGATTTGACCCTAGTGATTCTTAATTTGGGTCTGAGGTTCCTTTGACCAGTTGTTGAAAGCTATAGATCTTAACCCCAAAACCCATCCATTGTGTGGCAAGGCAAGATTGTACATATACCATAGGTACAGGGGTTTCTCTATTTATGAGACTGCTAAAGGGGTATGGAGACCCCTCTGCATTTGGACAGAGTGGAGCACTCCAGTACTGTTATTAGAAGGAATCGAAAAAGCAGGCTATAGTGTGGCTCTGGAGGTTAACACCCCTTTCTTCTTTTTAGCTAAATATCACAGAATTGTTGGTACTGGGGATGACAGTCTGGAGCCCATTTGTAACATAAAAGAAGTTGGTTTCCTTCCTGCTAATTTCTGGTTTTTACAAAAAGAGCTGACTGCTTCTAGAACAGAATCCAGTAGCTTCTCCAGATCTGCACCTCGTCACAGAGCTTGAGAGTACAGCCCAGTGCTTGCGCTTACGATTTGTAATCAATTCAGAATTCTCGGGGAGTTCTCTAACTGTAAATGTGACTATATCACGAATAAATCAGTGAGGATCTTTAGTCAACCTGAACAGTGCCCTTGGTTCTTGGGATGTGGCATTCCTTTTAGAACTGACTGGGAGAGAAGATGCTGTAGGAAGGGGAGTGGGTTGTGGTTTGTGTTGGTGATCACTTGAGCTGTGCACTTCGGCAAGTGCTTTCAGTCCCGGTGAGTCTGGAGCACTATGCTTGCTTCTGGGAATTCAGATAGTTACTTCAGTACTGGAGGAGCTTACAAGTGGCCTGGGTTCCATCCTCAGGTAGGGATGTTTATCCATCCAAGTTAAGATTTTTCCTTTCCGTTTTCTCCTCAGCTTCTCCCCAGACCTGGCTCTGGACTCACCAGGTACTGACCACTTTGTCATCATAGCCCAACTGAAAGAAGAGGTGGCTGCTCTGAAGAAGGTGCTGCACCAAAAGGACCAGATGATTTTGGAGAAAGAGAAGAAGGTATGTTTAGTGAAGACCTGGCTTAGAATGATGCAGGTGATAAGGTGTGTGGAGTGAGAGGTGGTGACTCACCTCGACAGACAGTTGTTGGCCCCTGATGCATGGAGAGAGGTTCTGTGGCAAGGCTGGGATGTCCTGGGCTGAGGCTCGCTGTTACCAGCGTGACTCAAGACTCAAGGGCCTTACCCTTGGCATCACCTCATCAGTCGGCTTCGGCTGCGTGAGTTCAGAAAGCTGATTTTTCTTAGCGTTTGGAGAGAGCTTCCCCTTCTCAGAGAGGACATTTATTAGCCAAGCTACAGAGACAACGTATAAAACTACAGTGTTCACACCCTAAATCACAGTGGGGCGTGTAACAGCATCCTATTGTCAGGGTGACCCACCTTGGAAGGGTGTAATTGGAAGGTGTTGGGTGAACATGGAGTTGGGATAAGGGATAGTGTATATGTAATTGGAATGTCTGATGCTCTCAGGCTAAAAGAACCTGATGTCTCCATCTCTCTTGTGGGGTGGCTGTGTGTGTGGGACAGCCATACTCAAAGTGTGCGGGCCAGGGCTCCTTCCTTCCTGACAGTGGCCGGCTGGGCCCTCCTTCATGTTTCTTATGCTACTGCCCCATCACGGAGAGCTCCCTTACTAAGGTGCCCGCTACAAAGCACCAGTAAATCTGTGTCTTCATTATCGTTTCTTCATGTTAGGGTATTCTTTTTTTTTTTTTGAGACACGGTCTCACTCTGTGGTTCAGGGTGGCCTTGACATGAACTTATTACTGTGTGTAGCCCACACTGGCCTTGAATTTGTGGCAGTCCTCTTGCCTCAGCCTCCCAAATACTGGGATTACAGGTATATGCCATCATGCCCAGCTTAGCCCTGTCTGTTTTCCATTTTGAGAATGGAGTCTTATTAAGTTGCCCAGGCTGGGCTCAAACTTGGCAGTTCTCCTGCCTCAGCCTTCCTGAGTGCTGGAATGTAGGCATGTGCCACTGCACCCAGCTGTATCATTTTCCTAGTATTGTGTTCATGTCTTCATTATAAGACCAGTCTTATTTTGGTCTAAGAGTTATCCTATCCTTTCTCTTAAAGGGAGCTTTGTATATCCTTGTTCTAATTCACGTTTGTTTGTGTTTCTTTTGGGGTTTTTTTGTTTTGTTTTGGTCTTTTTGAGACAGGGTCTCACTATGCAGTTCAGGCTGGTCATGAACTCACTTTATATACAGCCCAGGGTGGCCTCAAACTGGCAAAGATCCTTCTGTCTCAGCCTCTCGAGTGCTGGGATTACAGGTGTGCACCACCACACCTGGCTCATGTTTATTATTTTCAAGCTCTTAGAGAGTGTCTCACTTTTGCCTCAGTAACAATAATAGCTAGCTTTTATTGGATGCTTAGATGTGTGAATTCATTCTTCATTCTTTTCCTAATTATTTTTTTATTGGTACATTTTAAAAATACAAAATGATAACATTCATCATAGGGAATTTGTACCTGTACATGATATATCTTGTTACTTCTTTTTTTTCCCCCCATTTCCACAGTGGTTGCACCAGTCTACATTCCCACCAAAAATGGAGAAGGGTATTCCTTTTTCCCTATAGCTCCTCCAGCATTTGTTATTGGTTGATTTATTGATAAAATAGCCGGCTATTCCTTTCTGGAGTAAGATAGAATCTCAGTGTTTTTGCATCTCTCAAATGACCAGAGATGTTGAACATTTTTTCATATATTTATTTGATGTTTCTGCCTCTTTATCTGAGAAGTGTCTGCTCATTTGAGATGCCTATTTTTGGATTGGGTCTTTAAACTTAGGGGGGGTCTAGCTGGACATGGTGGCACATGCTGTAACCTCAGCATGCAGGAGGCTGAGTCAGGATCGCTGTGAGTTTGAGGGCAACCTAGGCTACATAAGTGAGTTCAAGGCCAGTTTGCACTACATAGTGGGACCCTGTCTTGAAAATAAATAATAAATAAAAATAAATAAATAGATTAATTAACTAATTTGGAAGGTCTGAATCTTTTTGAGTTCTTTACATATTGTAGATAGTTTTCACAGTGGTGCTTCTGGTGCTGCCACTAATGTTGAAAAAAACCAACAACAAAAGAGATGTTAGAGCCAGGCGTGGTGGCGCAGGCCTGTATCCCCAGTACCCTGGAGGCTGAGGCAGGAGGACGGTTGCAAGTTTGAGACCAGCCTGGGCTACAAAGTGAGCTCAAGGCCAGTCTGAACTGTATAGTGAGACCCTGTCTCAAAAGGACCGAAAATAAAAAAGAATTAGATGTTAGTAGTCCTTTGAGGAACAGCTGGCAAAAATTTTTTCCCACTCTGTGGGTGGTCTCTTCACTTTGTTGGTAGTTTCTTTGCTGTGCAAAAGTATTTTAATAAGATGAGATCCCAGTTGTTGATTCTTTGTAATGTTTCCTATGTGATCAGAGTTTTGTTCCTAAAGTCTTTGTTTATGCCTGGGTCTTTAAGTGTTCTACCTATTCTATCTTCCAGTAGATACAGTGTTTCTGTTTTAATATTTAGATCTTTGATCCATTTTGATTTTAGTGTATGGTGAGAGATATGGGTCTAGTTTCAATCTTTTTTTGAGACAGGATCTTACTATGTAGTTCAGACTGGCCTGCAACTCACAGTGTAGCCCAGGCTTGTCTCAAACTCATAGAGCTCCTCCTGCCTCAGTCTTCTGAGTGCTACGGTTATAGGCAGGAGCCACCGCACCTGGCTAGTTTGTAATCTTTGGCATGTGGAAAGTCAGTTTTTCCAGGACTGTTTATTAAGGAGGCTATCTTTCTTTCAGCTAAGGTGTTTGGCTCCTTTGTCAAAGATAACTGATACATATTGACTTATCCTTGTTATTTTATTTTCCTGTTGTTAGTTCCCTCCCCCCCATTTAATTACTTGCCTCGTCTGGTGGATTCATTCTATTGGGGTTCATGGAATTGTTCTCATTATCTCTTCCTAGAGTATCCTTTACAACATTTTGAAGTGCTGGTTTGGTTGTTATGAATTTCTTCAAGTGTTTTTTTCATGGAAGTATCTTATTTCTCCATAATTTTGAAAGGTAGTTTTGTGGGGTACATCAATCTGGGGTAAAGGTTGTTTTCTTTTAGGGCTTGAAATATTTCACTCCACACTTTTCTTGACTTGAGAGTTTGTGTTGAGAAGTGTGGTGTGATTCTGATGCACTTTCTTTATATGTGATTTGTTTCTTTTTCTCTAACTTCTTTTAATATTCTGTTCTTGTGCTGAACTTCTGGAATATTGACTATTATATACCTTGGTGTAGTTTTTTTATTGTTGTGGCTAATTGGAGTTCTGTATATCTCACTTACCTGAGTCAAATTCTTTTTTCCATGTTTGTAGAGTTTTCTTTTTTTTTTTTCTTCTGTGAACAGGTTTTTATGTCATTTGCATTATTTCCTGCTTTTTCATTGACTCTGATCAAGCTTGCGTTATTTTGTTTTGCATCATGTAGCAACTGTTGGATTGATTTCCTGTGGTCCCTTGCTATTTTTAAGAAGTATTTCTTTTTATGATTGCTAACCTCAGTTCTGTCATCTATATCTGAGATTCTGTCATCACACTGGCTCATTCTGCTGCACATACTTTCAGTGGAATTTTTTAATCTCCTGGATGTCTGTTTGAATCTGTTTCATGAATTCCATTTCTTTCCTATGTTTGGCATTTATGGTTTCCATCATTTTCCTGAGCTGCTGCTTTTTTTTTTTTTTTTTTTTTTTTTTTTTTTTTTTTTTTTTTTTTTTTTTTTTTTTTTTTTTTTTTTTTTTTTTTTTTTTTTTTTTTTTTTTTTTCCTTTTTTTTTCTTTGCTGTTTTTTTTTTTTTTTTTTTTTTTGTCTGTATCTGCTCAAGAATCACTAAGAGTGTGTTTCATTATGGTCACCATCTCTGTAGTTACCTGAGAAATTATTTCTGAATTGATTATCTCTAGAGCTTCATTTGTCTGCTCTGCTACCTCCACTGTTGCCACTTCAGAGAGTCCAGGTGGGTGGCTTTCAAATTGTGCCACCTCTTTGCCTCCTGGGTTTGCCTTTGGTAAGCTTAAAGTCTGTAGCCACATCTTGCTTGGGTGTCTTCTTCTTTTCTACTTTTTAGTTTAATTCCTGACTTGATGCTTGAAGAAGGCTTATGGCAGGTAGCTTTATTGTTAGTATTGAGAGACCATCGAGGTATGGTGGTGCACGCCTGTAATCCCAGTACTTGGAAGGCTGAGGCAGAAGGATGGCCATGAGTTTGAGGCCAGCCTGGGCTACATAGTGAGCTCAAGGCCAGCCTGAACTACTCAGTGAGACCCTGCCACACACACAAAAAGTATTGCGACCCCTTAAAAATGACTACGTCTAAAGGCTGTCTTCCAGGTGAAGCTAGCTTTTGGGTTTTGAATCTGTTGTAAGATCCTCCCTCTTCAGTCTATTGGGAATGAGAAGCTCCTGCCTACTTGGCTGACCCCCTGGTCCTTTGGCTCCGGCCTGTAGTATTGTTTATGGAAACTTGCAGTCTCAGTCTGGCCGCCTCTTTCTGTGCCGAGGCCTCTTCATTCTCCCCATCAGCTTCAATCCTCACTTCAGATCCCTGCTGATTCCTGGGACTCACGTCCCTCGTTCTTCTCTTCCTCATGTTGCTGTATTCCAGCATCTGGACACCACATTTCACAGAGGCTGCCTCTGTGCTGCTCACCACTCTACCATCTTTGCAGAAGGCCCAACTCACTTATTTGACAATCTTTTTTTTTTTTTTTTTTTTGGTCCGGTACTGGGGATCGAACTCAGGACCCTGCGCTTGCTAGGCAAGCGCTTATTCCACTGAGCTATATCCCCAGCCCCCAACTCACTTATTATAACAATCTGGCCTTGAGATTGCAGTGATCTCCTGCCTCAGCCTCCCAAGTGCTGGGATTAGAGGTGTGCTGGCTTATAACAGCCTTGTGAGTAAGAATTATTACTGTCATTTCATAGGTGAGGAATGCCTCCAGTATTTTTCCTTCTTAGGTTTCCAATCCCCTCCCTGTCTCTTTTTTTTCCCCCAGACCATATATTGCTTCGTGCCAAGACTCATTCTAAGTGGATAATAAAGACATCTATACTGTTGAAGTCTTCTCTTTTCCTCCCTTTTTAGTTTCTTTTGTTGTTGTTGTTTTTGTTTTGTTTTGTTCTGAGACTGTTTCTCTGTGTCATCTCGGTTGACCTTGAATTCCTGGGCTCAGTAGTCCTGCCTCAGCTTTGCAAGTGGTGAGGCTACAGGAGTATGCCTCTGAACCTGCCTTATATTAAATAAATTCATGCATTCTCACTTAATTCCCGCGTCATTCTGCAGGTAAGCACATAAACCCAAAGAGGTTGACTAGTTTGTCCAAATTGCTCAGCTAGTAAATGACAGAACAAGGAAGTGGCCCCAAGTCTTTCTAACTCTGCTGTTTGCATTTTGCCAGTAAGGTGGAGATTCACAGGAAAATGCTGTTTTCTTTCCGCTTTACTTGTGACTAGCAGATGAACGTGGGCCCAGGTATATTTTATGTGCCCAGATCAGAATGGTACATAAAAAGACCTTTGCAAAACAGAGATAGAATGAACACTTGTTCCTACTGCTTTGCAAAATTAGGATTTTGAAGCCAGATGTGTTGGCAAACATCTGTAATCCCAGCACTCAGGAGGCTGATGCAGGAAGATTACCACAAATACAAGGCCAGCTTGAGCTATGTATTCCTTTTTTTTTTTTTTTTTTTGGTCTTTTTTGAGACAGAGTTTCACTATGCAGTCACTTTGTAGCCCAGGCTGGTCTCCAACTCCTGCCTCAGCCTCCAGAGTGCTGGGATTATAGGCATGTGACACCATGCCCGGCTGAGCTACATATTCCAAAGCTAGCCTGAATACATAGTGAGACCCTGTCTCAAAAAAGCAAAAACAAATTTGGGTTTTGAAAGGTACAGAAACAAGTAATAAGATTGTATTCTATAGCTTTGAAGGCTAAGGTCACACCTCTTAGCTTGGGACACAGACTTTGCTGCACCACAGCTGCCTGTCACTGGCCTCACCTTCATCCCTGTCTGGGGCATCAGTCATCCTTAGCTGTGGTCATAGCACTCCCTTTACTTGGGTGCCTTCTTTCTCCTCACCTTCAGTGCCTGCTGCTGTTGTTCTTTAGAACTCAGCTTACACGCCACCTCTCTGGTTTAGCTGTTCTCTGATTCTTCAGTAGCATAGTCGGTAGAAGTGAGCCTAGAGTTTGAAATCCAGCTCTGTCATTTGTTAAAACTATGGATGTTCTTGGCCAGTTACTTAATCCTTTCTAAGCCTTCGTTTCCCCATCTATAAAATGGCAATACTGCCCCTACAAGGTTATCATACAGATTTAATGAAGCTGAGTGTGGTGGTGTCCACCTGTAAGCCCAGAGGCTGAGGCAGGAAGATCATGAGTTTGAGACCAGCCTGGAGTACATAGCAAGACCTTGTTTCAAACCATCAAAAAAGGGAGCCAGGTATGGTGGCAAACACCTGTAATCCCAGCACTTAGGAGGCTGAGGCAGGAGGATAGCTGGATGTTCAAGGCTGACCTGAATACGTAACAAGACCCTGTTTCAAAAAAGAAAAAAAAATGAATGAAATAATAAAATCAGTTTTTCTGGAACATGGTAAAAGTTCAGTAATGGGCAGTACCTATTACTTTCATGGCTTTTCTTTCTTTTTTTCTTTCTTTTTCTTTTTGTCTTTTTGAGACAGGGTTTGGCTATGTGGTTCAGGCTGAGCTTGAGCTCAGTTTGCAGCCTAGGTTGGTTTTGAACTTGCAGCACTCCTCTTGCCTCAGCCTCCTGAGTGCTGGGATTAGAAGCATGTGCCACCATGCTCAGCACCTTCATGGTTTTTCTCAAACCATTAGTTACCTTATATTTTGTTTTATTTGGAGAAGAATCTTAAAATTTTTCTGGTGTTTAAGTATCAGAAATGTCAGTTCAGCACTGGACAGAATGGTGCATGTCTATAGCCCCAGCTGCTCTGGAGGCTGAGGCAGGAGGTTAATTGGTGCCTAAGATATTCAGGGCAAGACTGCTCAGTAGTAAGGCACCTTGGGCATGGTGGCACACCTGTAATCGCAGCACTTGGGAAGCTGAGGCAAGAGGGTGCTGACAGTTTGAGGGCAGCGTGGGCTACGCAGGGAGCTCAAGGCAGCCTGGACTGCATAGCGAGACCCTGTCTCGAAAAAACCAAAGGAGAAAAAACAAAACAGTGAGACACGTCTTCAGAAAAGAAGGAAATGTTAGTTCAGGTAAGCTTCAGAAAGAAATAGAGTACCTCCTGGCTTGATGGAGGTGTAGATCTACAGGAGAGCCCTGGAAAGTTCGTGAATTTCAGGGACCATTTCACTCTCTGATGCCAAATATTTTTCCTTGCACGGCAGTTTCTTCTTCTTTCTTTCTGCCTTTTTTCTTATAGATTACAGAGCTGAAGGCTGATTGTCAGTACCAGGAGTCCCAGATGAGGGCCAAGATGAACCAGATGGAGAAAACGCACAAAGAAGTCACAGAGCAGCTGCAGGTGACTCTGCTTGCTTCGTGTGGTGACCTGGGGCAGCTGTCTGATGGTATTTAAAGTGTTCACCTCAAGATTCTTTTCCTCAAAATATTGACACATCACAAAATATTGGTCAATCCTTTTTTTGGGTATATTTTATTGTTTTATTCTTGAATATGTTTTGTTTTTGAATGTACCAGATAGAAACAGTGGGTCTGCCAGGTGTGGGGGCACATGCCTATAATCCCAGCACTTGGGAGGCTGAGGCAGGAGAATTGTTGGGAGTTTGAGACCAGCCTGGGCTACAAAGTAAGCTCAAGGCCAGCCCAAACTGCATAGCGAGACCCTGCGTAAAAAAGACCAAAAAAAGGAGAAATAGTAGGTGACCCGGGCCTGGCAGCATACACCTGTAATCCTAGCACGTCGGGGCTGGGGCAGGAGGATCACTAAGAGTTCGAGGCCAACTCAGGCTACATATTGAGTTCAAGACCAGCCTAAACCACAAAGTGAAACCCTGTCTAAATTAATTAATTTAAAAAACCAACGGTGGAACCTTAGAGACAGAAACACCCCCATTAGCCTCCTTCACATACTTTTTTCTCTGAACTAAATGTCAAGCTCCAGAGCCATCTGCTGTTTTCTGCCTCTGGAATTGGTATTGTTTGTCACTTCTTGAACCTCTGCATTGTCTGCTTACATCTGTGTGGAAAATTTACCCTATTATTTGTTGTTATTACTCTCCATTAAATTAAAAAAATTTTTTTTAAAAGGCCAAAAACCGAGAGCTTCTGAAGCAGGCAGCTGCATTGTCCAAGAGCAAGAAGTCTGAGAAGTCGGGAGCAATCACCTCTCCGTGATGGACCCCAGGCTGCTCCCCAGCAGCAGCAGATGAAGTCACCCTGGGTTCGGGTTGGCGACCTGCCTGTTCTCTGGGAACTGCAAGCTTCCTTTAAAAAATCTCCATGTTATTACAGTTACCCTTCTTCGTGCAATCACAGTGGGCTGAGAGAAACCCCTGGTCCCTGCTGTGTTCTGACCGCACGCTGTGTCCAGGTTTCCGTCTCGCCAATCCTCTCTCCTCATGTGCGCCTTCTACTTTCCCTCCTCTTCTCCCTCCTCGCTCTCCTCTCTCCCTTTCTCTTCCCTCCGTCCTCCTCTCTTACCCTTTCTTTGTCTCCCTTTGTCTGTTTTGGTACTACTATTTTTTTGTGTGTGTGGTGGTCCCTGCTCAGTGTTATGTGCAGAGTGATTTTTTTCTGTCGATCATTGCATCCTGCCATACCCGTGAGCAAATAGCTTGGCATTAAGTATCTATCACTGCCACCTCTGAACTTTGGAAAACTGCCACCTTAAGACTGATACGAGGGAGGCTTTCTCTCTTCAGTACACCTTTTGCTTCAGGGTATACTCTTGGGGTTTTTTCCAGGTATATTATGTATGAACTTTGTACTATGTATAGCCAGAGTTTTATTTATTTTTTAAAAACAGAACCTTTTTCTTGATAAAGGAGCGGTGGTAGCCTAGATAGTTCTTGTAAAAATGATGCCTCTTGGAGGAAAAAAACCAGTCCTATTGTCTAGCTTTTAGTAGAAGAATCAGATCTTTTGTTTCTTACCTTAGAGTCTTAAAAACTGATTGCTAAGGTGAATTTAATGCATCAGTATGAAGCTAAGTGCCTTTGGGAGGGTTTCTTAGACGAGCATAGAGAGGTTGCAAAGGTTTGAACAGTCTGTCTTTTTGAGTAAGGGCAGAAAGAAAGGTTGTCCAGGTTGTACTGGACACTTCCCTCCCCCACTCCTTTCCTTATTCTTTTACATGATTGATTTTAAATTCTCACACTGCCACATTTTTGTTTTTTAATACTCTTTACTTACTTATCAGTTGTCATACTGAGCTATTGTCAAAAACCTTCTTTTTACATGAACAGACTCAAAATGAGGTCTTTGGGCTGGGTGTGGTGGTACATGCCTGTAATCCCAGCACTTGGGAGGCTGAGGCAGGAGGATCATTGCAAGTTTGAGGCCAGCCTGGGGTACAAAGTGAGCTCAAGGCCCGCCTGAACTGCATAGCGAAACCCTGTCTCAGACCAAAAAAAAAAGGGCGGGAGGGGTCTTTGGGCTGGGGGCATAGCTCAGTGCAAAGGTCCTGGGTTCAATCGTCGGTACTGCAACTACAAACACAATGGAAGTCTTTGAAGTAGAAAGCATCTCTGGGGTCAGTACGGGCTGTTGAGTGTGGGCATGGTTCTTACTGGGAGAAATTAAGTCGTTGTACCTCGTCCCACTCCTCTCCACCCACCCCAGCTTGTACATTTCTTGCTTTCCATGGAAAGGTGTTCAACCAGGTGCTTCTCCAAGGCAGTGTGGCTTCAGCCACAGTCAGGTATGCCGTGTTCTCTTCCCCACGTGGTAGGCATGCAGACTTACTTCTCCAGGAAGGGAATACATTTGCATCGTTAGCCATACTCAGGTCCTTAATGTGGTATTTCTGAAATAAATGAAGGATGTGTGGTTTGTGCCATGAAACAGGACAGAACCGACTACCCTGGAGTCCTTAACGTGGGGGCACTAGAGTTAAAGGTGACCATGAGGCCGAATGAGACCGCACCACAGTCTACCAACTGTGTAGAAGTAAATGTAACTTGTTAAAAGCAAGTGTTCTATAATTTAGGGTAACATTTGCATTAAGTGGAGCAGTGCACATGATGGGACAAAGATGTGGAAGTGGGATGGCTTCTTTCTAATGAGAGATACGATGGACCATATTTATATATCACCCTACCAGGAGATATAACTTTTCCTTCTAAGCAAGGGAAACTACAGTGCTAAATAGTTTGTAAATTTTTTTTTTTTTTGAGACAGAGTCTTGCTGTGTAGTAATGGCTGGCCTTGAACTTACTATTAGCCCAGGCTATCCTCCAACTCACAGCAGTCCTCCTGCCTCAGCCTCCTGTGTGCTGAGATTGCAGGCATGCACCACCATGCCTGGCCAGTTCTGAAGCTTTTTTTTTTTTAATAAGAAACTTTTATGTAAAGATAAAACTGTCAGATAATATTTTTCAGATGCATTTGCATTGGAAAAAGATTGTGAAAAAATTACATCATGATTTTTTTTAAATTTTAAAGACTGAGAAATTCTGTTATATGAAGTATGACAATATAAAAAACACATTAGTTTTATACTAAATCCTTTTTAAAGTCGTGGCATTTAATATAAAGCAAACCCACACATTTTCTAACTTTCCATAAGTTCCTAAAAGGGGAAGAAGAAACCTCAGTCTTAAAATTTGGTTTTTAAAAATCATGACACTGTTTACCATGAAACTGAGTAGCTAGCTTTTGGTAACGCTTTTGTGTCTTTGTATGTTTATAATGGACATTTTAAAACATGGGAATGTTTCAGTTTGTACAGACTTTGACAAATGTGTGTTAATAAAAATTCATATTGACAAGTATAATTTTGGGTTTTTGTCTTTCTTCCTGTTTTCTGTCTTTCCTCTCTCCTTCCCTTTCTTCTTCCCTTCCTTCCTTAGAATTGTGGAATTGAACCCAGGCCCTTTGTACTGAGTTATATCCCCAGTCCTTTTTAAAAAAACTTTTGAGAGTGGGTCTGATTCCTGGTATGAATGAATGAGTGAATGAATGAATGAATTAATTGCCCTGGCTGTGGTGGAACTTCCAGTTCTGCCTGAGCTTCCAGCGTGCTGGGATTGCAGGTGTATGCCAATCCCTCCTTCCTTCCCTCCCTTCTTTCCTTCCTTCCTCCTTCCCTTTTTTTTTCTTCCTGGGAAATTGAGGCCAAGGCTGTATGCACGTAGACAAGTGTTCTACCACTGAGCTACATCCCCCTTTTGCTTTATTTTCAGGTAGGATTTTATTACACTGGACTCAAACTGTCAACCCTTGTACCTCAGCTCCCAAGTAGCTGGAGTTTATTGCTGGTTTACCAACAACAGCCAGTTATGTCCTTCAGCCCTGACAAAAGTGTTTTTTAGACTAGTAAGTTTCATATCTATCAAATGATAAATTTATTCGTTCCTTTGGTTTTATTTATCCCATTTCAGTGCTTCACTTGTGCCAGGTAACAGGGTTACAGCAGTGACAAAAACCAGTAGCTGGGTGTGGAGGCACACACCTATAATCGCAGCATTTGGGAGCCTGAGGCAGGAGAATCACTGTGAGTTCAAGACCAACCCAGACTGCATATTGAGACCCTGTCTCAAGAAAACACAAAACAAAAAAAGCAACAGTTACAGTCTTTGTAGGACTGCCATCAAGTGAAATACTGGACATCACACCACCATTTTTCCTTGACTTTTATATTTGCCATTATCATCTAAAATACAGATTAATACAGGATAAATCTTAATAATGTGTAAAAGTCTTTTGAGTTGCCAACTCGAAGAAACAAAATGTATAAGTAGTTTGAAATATTAGCACTAGTGGGTTTTTATGTTAGAAACGGGTACCTGTTGCCAGGTACATGCCAGTAATCCCAGCATTTGGGAGGCTGAGGCAGGAGGATCACTGAGTGGGCCAGCCTGGGCTACATAGTGAGTTCAAGGCCACCCTGAGGTGAACTTCGTTCGTATTAAGACTGCCTCCAAAACAAATTTTTTTAAAGGGGTGGGGATGTAGCTCAGTGCAGAAGCTTGGGTTCAGTCCCTGGTTCTAAAGTCTACCACACGAAAAGAAAAAAAAATCGTTTTAGTATGTCTATGGGAGCCAGGCGTGGTGGTGCACACCAGTAATCAATCCCAGCATTCAGGAGGTGGAAGCAGGAGGATCATTGCAAGTTTGAGACCAGCTTGGACTATAAAGTGAGCTCAAGGCCAGCCTGAACAGCATAGCAAGACCCTGTCTCAAAAAACAAAAAAATGTCCACAGGCCCTTTTGGCCAAGAATTTGGATGCGGTGCTGTAGAGACACTTGTCTCTTCGACAGTATGTGGATTCTCAGGAAGATCCAAAGGCTGAAGGACACTGTGGGCCTAGAATCCTCTCCAAAGGCTGTTTTCTCATAGCGAAGCCCCTGGGCTAGAGTGAGTGTAGGGCTGGTAGCGCTGACGAGAGAACTGATGTGACTCCTCCAGAGGTTCACCCTCCCCAGCGTGGCGGCTTCAAGGTTGTTAACTTACTGTGATTCAGGACTGCAAGCACACATGCACCCTACTGCATTGGTCAGAGCAGTTAGAAGCCCACCCAAATTTAAGCAAAGAACAAACAGATCCTTTCCCTGGGTGAGAGAAAGACAGAGCAGAAAAGCATTAGGACAGAAGCTGTTGTGCTGACAACTTTATATAATCCGCCACACAGGGAGTTGTTTCTGAAATTAAACCAGATCTGAGACAGCAAGACAAAAGCTGTAATTTTTTTTTTTTTTTTTTTTTTTGCGGTACTGGGTTTTGAATCCAGTGTGCCTTTGCACACAGGTACTTGCTAACTTGCTGTGTTGCCCAGACTGGGGTCAAACTTGTGATCCTCTTGACTCAGCCTCCCAGAATGCTAGAATTACAGGTATGTGCCACATGCCTGGCTTATGAAGAGATCATTGGTATTTTTTTTTTTTTTTTTTTTTGAGACAGGGTCTCTCTATGCAGTTGAGGCTGGCCTTGAGCTCACTTTGTAGCCCAGGCTGGTCTTGAACTCCCAACGATCCTCCTGCCTCAGCCTCCTGAGTGCTGGGATTACAGGTGTGAACCACCATGCCTGGCTGTTTTTCCTTTTTATTGGTACAAGGGGAGTAAATGCAGTGCTTTCACATAGAACTACATCCCTATCCCTTTTTATTTTTTATTTTGAGACAAAGTCTTACTAAGTTGCTAAGTTATCAGGCTGGACTCAAAGTTTTGATCTTCCTGCCTCAGCCTCCCAGTGTTAGGAAGACAGGCATGTGCCACAACGTCCAGCTTAGCAGGTTTTCTCTCCTCTTTTTTTTTTTTTTTTCTTTTTTCTTGTCTTTTTGAGACAGGGTCTCGTTATGCAGTTCAGGCTGGCCTTGAGCTCACTTTGTAGCTGAGGCTGGTCTTGAACTCACAACGATCCTCCTGCCTCAGCCTCCGAAGTGCTGAGATTTCAGGCGTGCATCACCATGTATGCTGGTAGTTTCTTTTTATAGCTGATAGTTTTCCACTGTGTGGGTGTACTGACAACTTGTTTATCTATTCAGCAGCTGATGGGCCATGTCAGCTGTTCTCTTTTTTTTACCTCAGCTGTTTCTTTTTTTTTGGTTATTATGAACAAAGCTGCCTTACATATTTGCATGTGGGTCTTTCTGTGGGTACATGTTTTCATTCTTCTTGTGTAAACATCTAGGGGTGGGATTGCTGGGTCGCACGGAACGTTTATGTTTAGTTAAGCTTGTCACACTGGTATCCAAAGTGATAGTTTCTGTGCCATAATGTTGGTGCAGACTTCTTTGTAACTGAATTTCTCCACTGACCCTTCCCTTTCCCAGAAGCTCACCATACTGGTGCGAGTGATGCTTTAGTTTTAAAACAGCAAACTTGCTGCCGAGGGATATCATCCAGAAGAGGTCACACACAGCAAGTAAACGCCTTGATGAGTACTCACAAAGTAAACGTACCTACAAAACCACACCCAAATCAAGAAATGGAATTCTGGAGGCTCACCTCATATGCCCATTCCTATTCCTTCTCCTCCTCAAAACTATTATTTGATATTTAATAACATGCAGTAAGAGAATGTATAATTAAATTATAGCATACAGCGTGGGATATAGCTCAGCAGCACAAGCACCTGCCTAGCAAGTGCGAGGTCCTGAGTTTGATTCCTGGTACGGAAAAAAAAATATGCATGTATATATATGTATATGATGAGATTTTTCCCACCAATAAAAAAGACCAAACTACTTATATATACATCATGAATAAACTTCAGAAACATTCACTGAAACAAGACAGATGCTAAAATACATGAAGTATGGAGTCCAAGAACAGGCAAAATTAATTTGCAGTGATAATAATCAGAAAGTGATATCTGAGCGTGAGGGCAAGTAGTTGGAAAAGAGCACAATTTGAAAAAGATTTCTGGAGTGGTTATGAGAATCTCTGTCTTGGTTTGGCTGGTACTTAACAGGAATACACAGGTGTCAAAACTCACTGGACTGAACATTTGCTATGTGTATATTCTATTGTATTTCTTTTTTTTTGGTATCAGGAATCGAACTCAGGACCTTGCACTTGTCAGGCAGGCGCTTATGCTACTGAGCTATATCCCCAGCCTCTATTGTGTATCAGTTATAATTCAGTAAAAAAAAAAAATTTTTTTTTGGTGCTGGGAATTGAACCCAGGACCTTGCACTTGCCAGGGAGGCACTTGTGCTGCTGAGCAATATCCCCAGCCCAATTCAGTAAAAATTAAGTACTTAAAAATGCTGCTTAGTCCTAAAAAATTTCTGCTGTGAACGTGGCTTTTGGGACACGTATGTGTGCCCATCTATTTTTTTTTTTTCTGGGACCGGGGATCGAACTCAGGGCCTTAGTGCTTAGCGGCAAGCACTTACACCACTGAGCTGTACCTCCAGCCCAAACATTTTCTTTGTTTTTTTTTTTTTTTTTTTTGCGGTACTGGGGATTGAACTCAGGACCCTGCACTTGCTAGGCAGGCGCTTATTCCACTGAGCTATATCCCCAGCTCCTGTGTGCCCATCTATTGAGTATGTACTTAGAAGAATTGCAGGGTTGTAGGACACATATGAATCCCCAGTACTCTTTGACAGCACATGTACATATGAATCCCGACTCTGCCATTTAGTTTACCACTGTGTGTATTGGAGGCCAAGTACCTAGAAACCTCTAGACCAGACAATGCTGTTTCCTTATCTGAATCAGGGTGCTAATCTCACCTCGATGGGGGCAAACCTGGAAAGACTTTTTGGTAATTAACAAAAAAATATTGTGGAGAGAGCTTAATCTCTAAAGTCTGAGATTTTCAGAAAATTTGCTGTTTGAAAGGTCAGTCAGAATAGAATATTCTGTTCCTACAAGATCTGAGTTACTTTGACACAGAGAAGAAGCAGCCTCGGGGCTGGGGATATAGCTCAGTGGAATAAGCGCTTGCCTAGCAAGCGCAGGGTCCTGAGTTCGATCCCCAGTACTGCAAAAAAAAAAAAAAAAAAAAAAAGAATGTTGAAAAAAAAAAAAAAAAAGAAGAAGCAGCCTCAATTTCTAACCCAGGTGCAGAGCTTCAGATAAGAGGCTTCCAAATACAAGATTCCACATTTATCTTCACTTTGTAGTTTCCAAGGAAACAGGATCCCAGGCCCTCTTGCTGGCTCAGGCCTGATGATAATCCCTTTACACATAAGCTATCAAGACATTGCTTCTGGGCTAGAGAAATGGCTCCGTCAGAGTGCACTTGCTCAGCAAGCTCAAGGCGCTAAGGTTGCTCCCCAATACCTTGAAAAGAACAAAAGAAAAAAGCCCTTTCGAAAACACAGCTTCTTTTAAATTTTACCTACACTCCATCTTTCCTCCAAATTCTGGAGTAGCTTTCCCTCTTCTTATGTCTTGGTGACAGGCCACATGACTCCTCCTCTGTGCCGTTTCCGTGGCAGCAACAAATTAATAAACCCAACTTTGTCAGACCACAGGTGGTCTTTATCAGATGGGCTTTATTTTGGAGCTAACAGTGAATGCAAAATATGTTTGCTCCTCTTGGCACCTACTAGGCATTTAAGCAATGGTAAAATTATTTTATATTATTCATCTATTGATTTAATAAATGGTTATTTTATGTCTAGTATTTGCAAGGCACAAATTTACTGCTATGAGAGATACACAGATGGAAAAAACAAACACTCAATTATTTGTTCATACATTGGAAATCCAATCCAGGACCTTTGCACTGAGCTACCGCCCCAGACTTTTCTTTATCTTTTAGTCTGAGACAGAGTTTTGCTAAGTCACTAACTTGCCCAGGCTGTGCTCCAGTCCTCCTGTTACCCCCCGGGGGAACCTTGTCCAGGCTTATATTTTGATGTCCTAAATGAAGAATTGAACAGGACACCCAAGAATTGCAGCAGGATTAATGATTTACTTCAAAGAAAAAAAGACAAGGTATATTCCAAAAAATGGGAGCTTGTTAGTAAGGAGAACTCCAGGCCCCAAGCGAGGCTTGGTGTTGAGGGTTTTAAGTCTTAGGTTTTGGGGCAAGCAGTGGAGTTTTTTATCTTTTATGGCTCTTAGAGGAACTGTTCTGGGGTACAAATCCCACAGGGATGTCAAATCTGCACGGTCAATGATATGGTAATTAGGGTTGGGGGTGGCCAAGGGTTGCGGAAAAACACTTGGGGACCTGCTAGGGGACTGATTGTGTATTGTGTATAAGCTAGGTTACTGGTTACTCTTTCCATTGTGTTTAGGCATGGACACCCTGATCCTGGGCTAACATTTAACTCATAAGGTGGATCTAGTCCCGGAAAGGGGGCTCCAAGGCAGGCCCTCTTCTTTTCCATCTGTGTTCTTTGTTACCTGATGCCTCAGACCCACCATAGAAAACAGGCTCTAAAGCCTCCCAGAGTACTGAGATTATACGTATGTGCCACCACACCCTGCTCATTTTTATTTTATATAGAAAAAAAGACAACAACTATATCTTCAGTTCCTAAGAGAATGTTATCTACTGAACTTTGCTTTAAATAGTGTCAAATGCAAACAAAAAAATCTCAAGATTATTTTTATAGGTAAAAAGTACAAATAGCTGGCCATGATGAGGCATGCTTAGAATGCCAGCCCTCCGGGAGGCTGGGGTGGGAAGACTGCAGGTTTGAGCTCAACCTGCATAGTTTAGCCATTTGGCGAGATGTTGTCTCAAAATAAAAAAGAATGAAAGGGATGAGGATGTAGCTCGGTGTGAAGGCTCTCAGTTGAATCCCCAATACCACACAGAAAGTACAATTGACATGATTCAAGACCCCAACAACTGCACCAAAAGATTTCTAGATTTAAAAACCAAATTCGGTAGCCTAGCTGGATACAATATCAACACTCAAAAATCAATAGCATTCCTGTACACAAATAACAAACTCACTGAGAAAGAAATTAGACAAATAACACCTTTCACAGTAACATCCAAAAAAAAAAAAAAGAAAGAAAAGAAAAGAAATACCTAGGAATCAATTTCACAAAAGAAGTAAAAGACCTTTACATCGAAAACTACAGTGCTCTGTAAAAGGAAATTGAAGAGGTTATCAGAAAATGAGGACTTCCGGGAAGATGGCGACCGGGTAGGCAGCAGAGAGAGAACCTCCCAGAGGATTACCACCCAGACAATGAAATATAACAATATGAAGACAGAAAGGAGAGAGCTGTGTACCCTGAACCCAAGAAGGATCTGAAATGGAAACTGAAGCCCTAGGAAAGACCAAGCAAAACCTCTCCTGGAGGAAAGGATCGGAGGGC